>JAQQSZ010010208.1:0-12571 GCA_028646595.1 Phalanger gymnotis
TACACAGCACTCACACTTGTGTCAGCTCCCTTAGTTGCTGTTGCCTAGGGACGATCAGGGACAACAAGAGGCCAGAGAATGTGTGGCTGTACTGTGAGCACCAAGGATCAAAAGCCCTGCTCCGGAGGGGAAGCCCATCCTTCAGCATCCCCTACAGCAACCCCACTGCCTCCAACGATGCCGAAAAGGTCAGTGGTCCCTCTTGACTTCCATTTTCATTCTGACCTGCTGTTCCAATACCAAGAGTTAATAATGTCATAGGCCTCAAAGCTTATAGATTGCAAGCTTGGAGCCTTTTAACCGAGTAATCAACTTTCAAATTGAATTGAAAGAGCACAAAGACCATCTTGCAGCTTTGACCTCAAAAAGAATTAAAAACAAAAAACCCTTTTCTCTCCATTAACTGAGAATGATCTGATTAACCCAAGTTAATGTAACACCTCCTGGGAAATATTTGAGGTTGAAGAATTTTGTTAATGATTTTCCAGATAAAATCTACTGCGAGATAAACAAGCCATCTCAACTGACCCACAGCAAGGGGAAATTATTTCAGCCTATTCAAATGTGTGAAATATGTCCATTGATTCCAAGTGGGAGAAAAAAGAGTCATTTCCGTCTTCTGTCATATTGTGTACTGTCTTTAACAGAGACCTCTAGAATGGGAGCTGTTTCTGGTTTGCTCTGTGGTTTTTGGGAAAGAAAAAAGATTAAATAGGGCATGGTCATATCATAGTTTACACAAAAGAAAATAAAAACATGTTGATGGGTTGGTTTTTTGTTTTGATTTGTTTTCATGGCAATCTCCCCATTAAATATCCCTGAATCTTAATCCAGCTTTCATTTTCATTGACAGCACTCCAATATCTAAACAACTGTCTTCTGTGAAAGGTAAGATGTAGAGAGAGATGAAAACAAGTGTGATTAATAAAACATCCTCTCTGACTTGAAAGAGTATGAAACCACTCCAGAAATTTGAGTAATGCACATGGGCATCCCTCTGGATCACCCGGCTTTGGGGGCCAATGTTGGAAAGTATGCTACATGTGAAATCCTGAGCAAATTCAGAGACCAGCCTTGGAATGGGAGGCCAGAGCCCTAGGATTTAGTCCTGCTTCTGCCAGTAATTAGCTGTGTGGTCTCAGCACATTTCCACCTATTCTCACTGGGTTTCTCTGGGCCTCAGTTTCCTCAAATAGAATTCAAAAACCTCTAAGGCCCCTTTCAGTTCTAACACTCTCCAATTCCATGATTCCTTGCAATAGATTCAAATCTCTCTACTGAACGGAGCAGGGAAGCCTCAAATCACTTATGTTTGATTCGAATCCAGTCTTACAGATAAAATTTCCATAAAGAGGTTACCACTGCCTCCAACATGTCTGTATAAGGAAAAGGTACATAAGCTCTTGTCATGGGTCATTGTGTGTTATCAAGAATTGACTGAGTGTTGTCTTTCTTCCTGTTCTATCAGATCAGCAAGACTTAGGTTCCTTTTAAGGTTTTCTTTTAAGTTCTCAAACATCAAGTTGGAAGGGATGTCTGTGGCCATGTAGTCCAACCTCCTTCTATTACAAAAAAAGGAAACTGAGGGTGATGGAGGTTGGGCGACTTGCCCAGAGGCAGCGTTTGAACTCAGGTCTCATGACACTGGAGCTAATGTACCACACCACTTGCCTCAAGCTTTCTCCTCATGGAAATCTGACTGTCATCATGAGATTAAGACCCATAATAAAGTCCTTGCTGCTGTTTGGGTTGGGAATTTATTTTAAGGGTGAGCGGTTGTGCCTACAAACCTTTTGGTCTGCTGCCCCTCACATTGGGAACAGCATCCACATTGCCGCCCCTTTGTCTGTTATCCTTCTCCCCTTCATCCAAGTCACTTCCCTGAAGTCTTTCTTGATTCCTCAAAGCAGAAGTGACTTCCAGCTCTCTTTGAATGGCACATCAGGCCATTTTGTCTGACCTTTCCTGGGTACTTTATAGCCCAAGGCAGTTAGGAGGTTTAGTGATTAACCTGCTGGAACTGGACCTGAGTTCAAATCCTGCCTCAGGCACTTAGTTTTATACCTCTAGACAAGTCATTTGATATCTGTGTGCCTCAGTTTTCTCAGCTATAAGATGGGGATGATAATAAAACCTACCTCCCAGGGATGTGGTAACAATCAAATGGATAATATTTGTAAAGCACTTAGCACCCTGTCCGGCACATAGTAGGTTCTTAATGCTTATTTCCTTCCTTTCTGATTTTGGGATCAAGTCCCACTTCCCACACTGGTTGTGTGACCCTGGGCAAGTCACTCAATTTCCTCATGCTCTCAGCAACTCTCTAAGACTAGAAGTGGTGGAGAAGGTGACAACCTGCATTTGTAGAAGGAATTTCCTCACCTGGGAGTACCCTGTATCAATGGAATCACAGGTCCAATTCCTATCCCTAATGTGGTTACATATGCTACTGTCTCATCGCATAAGCTCAGGAGGCTATTTTTCCATATATATATATATACATATATATATGTGTGTGTGTGTGTGTGTGTGCAGATATATATCTCATATGTTGCAATAAATCAGAAAATGCACAAGCTTTCATTAGGTACCTACTATGTGCCAAGCACTGTGCCTTTTTTGGCTCATATCTATGATTTCATTGGATAAAGGAAACTTTCAGTGTGGAAACTCCATTTACCCTTGCAGATCAGGATTTCCCCTCTCATTTATAGGTTTTCAGAGCTGCCTGGGGCACTGAGGGGTCAAGTGCCTTGCCAGGAGTTGGACACAGGTCTTCCCTATTCCAAGTTCAGCGTACTGCGGGCTATGTGATGCTTGCTCTCGCACTCTACACACTGGGCACTTTAATACGTGAATCAGCAGCTAACCTTTTATGTGAGATCTCTGTCAGAGTGCCCCTCACCAAGCACAGGCTCTTAGCCCATAAGGGGCTGAGTATAAGGGGACAGACGACTGGAGCCAAAGGAAGGATTTCTTCTAATCTCCATCCGAGCCGATCTCCCCAAGGACAAGTCTCTGGCAACCAAAAAGCAGGGCAAGGCACCTGAGCGTGTCCCAATGGCTGCTCTTGTCTCTCCAGTTTTCTACATCCACAATTCTACCTCCGTAGATGGCTTTGGGAATCCATCACCTAACATGAGGGAACACTAGAACAAACAGAACATCTCCTCTTTGAATCATCTGAAAATTTAGAACAGAGGAATTTCTATGAACATGTTTTATCACCACCCTCCCCCCAGGAGAATGTAAACTACCTGAAGACTGATTGCTTCATTTTCATCTTTATATATCCTAAACACCAAACACAGAGCCTAGAACTTAGAGCCTAGAATGGAATAGAATGGATAGGGAGAGAAATGAGCATTTAGATAGCACCTACTATGTGTCAGGCATTGTGATAAGTACTTCTTTTCAGTTTTTTATTTTATTTTACCAAAACACAAATATAAAATAGAGAAAAGAAACAAAAACATATCATGAACTTAAATATATCATAAAATATATCAAAAACATATCATAAACTTAAATATAAATATAATATAAAGTAAGAAAGAAAAAAAGCACATCATGTGCACAGCAGAACATAGGACAATAAATAAACATAACAATAAATTTCATTTCAAGAAAGCCTATATGATAAATGATTGTGTTGAGAATAGCCCATCTTTTCTTTGCTTCCTTGTGTTTTCTTTTGTTCTCTGCTGTGCACTTTTTAACTTTGTCCTTTTTCTCCCTCTCCCCACCGCCTCCCCCCTGGAAGGCTACAATATAATTTAGATATTTCGTGACTTATACGTACACATACAGATATATACATACACTTACACGTATATACATGCATAGACATATGCTTTCCCAAACATAATCTACTCCTGATCTTTGTTTTTTATGTTGGTACATATCTTTTGTTTCCTATCCTTCCTGCCTCGTCTACTTTACTTCTACCCACTACATCACGTTCCTATTACTTGCCTTCCCCCCTCCAAGGATCCCTCTCCTATCCTCTCATTCCCATTAATCTAACTCAGGTCCTCCTTTGTCCTCTCCCCCTCACTAAACTCCTACCATTTTATGTCTTTTAAATCTAGAAGACTTTTATACTCTTCTAAACATATATGTATTGTTCCCTTTTAAACCCATTCCCGATGAAAGTAAGTTACCAGAGCTATCAGTCCCCCTCCCACATCTAAAGCCTCTGTATCCTTTCTTCTTCTTGCACCTGTTTTGTATAGTTAGTTTTTAGTTGTTTCTAAATGATTTTACTTTTTAAATTCATATCATAGTCAGGATTATCCCCCTCTTTCTTATGAGGTCGACAATTATTAATAAGAATGTTAGACATATATTTAACATTTTATGTTATATAAAAGGTAAGCAGTCTGTTCTTATGAATCCCTTATAGTCAGTTTTTGGTGTATACCTTATGTTTCTCTTGGTTCTTATATGCTGAATCTTCTATTAAGTTGAGGATTTTTTTTAACAAATTCTTGAAAGTCTGAGGGTTTGTCAAACGTCCATTTTTTTTCACTCAAGATAATACTGAAATTTGAAGGGTATGATATTTTCGGCTGGAGCCCCTGGTCTTTTGCTCTTTGATATATTGTGTTCCAAGACCTGCAGGTCCTTTAATTTCTCTGCTGCTAGGTCTTGTGTAATTCTAATTGTGGCACCATCATATTTGAATTGTTTTAATCTTGATGCTTTTAATATTTTAACCTTGAGCTGGGGGTTCTGGAATTTGACTATGATATTCCTATGAGTTTTCCTCTTTCTTTTAAGTGGTATGAGATGGATTTTTTCTATTTCTACTTCCTTGCCTTGCTCTAATGCTTCAGGACAATTTAATTATTTCTTGTATCATTGTATCAAGATTCTTTTTTTTATCATGACTTTCAGTTACTCCAACTATTTTCATATTTTCTCTTTTTGATCTATTCTCCAAATCTGTAGTTTTTCTTCTAAGAGCACTGGCCCTGAAGTCAGGAGGACCTGAGTTCAAAGCAGGCCTCAGATACTTGACACATGTACTATCTGTGTGACCTTGTGCAAGTCACTTAACCCCAACTGCCCTGCCCAAAAACAAACCAAAAAAAGATGTTTCACTTTCTCTTCTTTTTTTTCATTATTCGTGTTTTGTTTAATTATTTCTTGATTTCTTATGATTTCACTGGCTTCACTTTGCCCAACTCTAATTTTCAAAGAGTTATTTTCCTCCTTGTGATACTGGATGTCCTTTTCTAGTTGGTTGATTTTCCTTTCATAAGCTTCCTGTTTTTCTTGGATTCTTTTTATTTATTTATTTTTAGTTTTTCCTCCATCTCTGTCATTTGATTTTTAAAGTCTTTTTTAAGATCTTCTATTAATTTTTTTTGGGCAAGTGACCATTTGACGTTGCTCTTTGGGAGTTTCTTTACTTCAATGTCCTCCTCGGAGGATGAACCCCGGTCATCTCTATTCCCGGAATAGGTTTCTATGGTTGGATTCTTTCTCCTTTGCCTGTGCATTTTTTTTTTTTTGTAATAATATCTCTAGCCCTGGGGTATGGGAACTGGTGCCTCTTGCCCCAGATCTGTAGTTCTCTCCTCTAGCCTGGAACCAAAGCCAAAACTCCAACCTTCTGCAGCCACCGCAGCCAGAGGCTTTCTACCACCCTATCACCCTCACCCTCACCCGCACCCCACCTCACCCCGACTTCTGCACTCACCCGGCATGTGCCGGTTACTTCTCGCCCCCACCATTCCTCGTAACACAGCTGAGTCTCACATCTCTGGTCAGCAGAAGGTCTTGCAGCCTTCAGGGGCCCAAACGAACAACCCCCCTCACTATCCCGGGGTGAAAAGTTCCAGTGGCTGGAGCAGAGGCAGCCTCTCCGACCGACTAACCCCGGGGCTTGCCTCTAGTTGTTTAAGCAGCTTCCCGGCTTGCTGTTAAAACCGAACCTAGCCTGGAGGTGTTTACCGCTGGCAGGGATCACACCTAGTCCTGGGCTTTTTCTCTGGATCTTCTCAAACTGTCCGAGGAAGATCTCCGTTGCGCCCCTATTTTTCTTTGCCTCCACCCGCACTTGGTTCGCCCTAAGGTGCTATTTTAACTCTTTTGTGGGGGAAAATCTTGAGAGCTTGGAATTTTCTGACCTACCCCGCCATCTTCCCAGAATCCTCCGTGATAAGTACTTTTTAAAAATATTATCTCATAGAAAGGATGGCGTGGTACGGAAATCATGGTTGAGAGCCTACCACTGGCTGAGCCCAAGCTCCCCTATCCTTCTGTAGGCTGTGGATTTCTCTCCTTTCTTTTATTCACTTTCAGAGTGGAAGACCAAGATCAGTGGGAGAAAAAGATAGGGAAGAATTTAAACTTTGGCAAGCCCATGGAGAACCAAAATAATGCACCCCACAGAAATCACTTGAGAATAAGTTGCATTTTCCAGTTAGGTGTATACAACCTATGAGTCCCACAGAGGCTAAGTGACTTGCTCAGGGTCACACAGGTAGTTAATTATCAAGTGTCAAAGAACATAGGTTTTCTAGTCTCAAAGTTCAGCATTCTGCCCACTAGACTATGCTGACCCTCAAGACCAATGCTATGCCCAAGCAATGCATCCCCATTGCAACCTCTCTGATAGCCCCTCTAAAGACACAACCAATCATTTCCACAAAATGCCAGGTGCCACCTGCACCACACAACATGATTATTGCTTTGGCTTAGTTCACAGTACCCTTGTTAATTCTGCTTGCAACAAAAAGAAATTTAGCTAGTCATGAGCTAGGAGGAGATCTGTGAAGTTTGCTGAAGTCATAATTCAAATTCAGAAATCAGCAAACTTAACCATTCAGGAAGTGCTGCTTTAGGACTTTGGAAAGTGGAGGGTGCTCAGATCAGAAGCTTCCCCACCTTTGGAATCCACTCTGACTCAAATATCCTTAGTGGGTTGGACAAATCACACTTTCATGTTCCTATATATGTATACCACTAGCTTTTTCAGTGGAGGCAACTAGATGACTCAGTGGATAGAAAATGTGGCCTAGAGTCAGGAAGACCTGAGTTCAAATCTAGCCTCAGATAATCACTAGCTGGGTGACGCTGGGAAAGCCACTTAGTCTCTGTCTGCCTTACTCCACTGGAGAAGGAAATGGCAAAGCACTACAGTAGCTTTGCTAAGAAAACTTACAGACTTACAGAGTCATACACAACCGAACTACAGCAAAGCTTTTCCATTCATCATTTAGAGAGTCTCTGTGGAAGTAGCTCTTCCAAAACAATGGACATTTCTGCAAATTCATCCCACAGACACAGTTCAAGCACACTTTCCAGCTTTCTGGTGATTATTTCTCCCTCGTCTAAAGAAGTCAAAAATTCCATATGTGGCTGAATAGTTGGTATATGGGGAAAGCACCAGACCATCCATCAAAATTTCTGGGTTTGACTTTTCACACTCTCATTTACTAGCTCTGAAACCTCAAACAAGCCTCTACCGTTCAACCAAATTGCCTTCCTGCTGGTCATCACACATGATGCTTCATCTCTCATCTCTAAGCTTTTGTACCGCCCATTTCTCACTCTCAAAATATTCTCTCTCCTCACCTGTGAAGGCAGCTTGACTTCATATAGAGCAGGGCTTCTTAAGCTTTTTCCACTTGAGACCCCTGTTTACGTTTCAGTGGCATTTGTTGGTGTTTGCATGGTCTGAGGGCATGTGCATCAAAAAATGCACATGCTTTGTGTTCAGAACCAAGGATGCAGTGAAGTTGCCTGATACAACACGGGCAAGTGCTGCCAGAAACGCCTTGGATTCATTACGTCTTTGATTTTTAATTAATTTTTGGTCATTGTGCTTACAGAAAACTTTACTGTTGCTAGATTTTTCATGACCCCATATGGGGTTGCAACCCACAGCTTAAGAAGCGCTGAATTATAGAGCTTCAGACACTAGCTATGTGACCCTACATACGTCACTTAGCCTCTGTTTGCCTCAGTTTCCTCACCTGTAAAGTGAGGATAATAACAGCACCTACCTCGCAGGGTTATTGCGAGGATCAAATGACGTAATATTTGTAAAGCGCTTAGCACGATGCCTGGCACACAGTGGATGCCACATAAGTGTCTTATCTCCCTTCTCTCCTTACTCGCCATCCCTTCCTGTATTCAATATGAACTCAAACGCAAGTTGATCCCCCCATTTTATACTGCCCTCTCTCCCTAAACCATCTCACATTTACTGTATCTAAATTTTATACAGGCTTATACATGTACATGTTGTCTTCCTCTATTGAATATAAACTCTCGAGAATGGAAATTGTTTTGTTCTTTGGTCTTGTACCCCTAGCACCTAGCGATGTCTCTGCCACATAGTAGGTACCTAATAAATGCTTGTCAATTTCTTGACTGAAAGTCACATAATCAGTGGACACACTGTGTGCTGCCTTGGTATTCTTGAAATGCCCAAAGAAATCAAAGAAGCTCCTTAACACGTTGAATAGTCCTACTTTGGTGAATTTAAGGGAAGACACAGACAACAACCACCCAGTTTCTAGGAGAAGTCTGTCCTTGTACTCCTTAATGCCAGGGCCTTCACTCTGGTAGATATCTCCCCTTCAGCTTGTTTGTATGAAACTGTTGGCATGTCATCTCCTCCATTAGACTGGGAACCCCTTGAGGGCAGGGACTGTCTTTTGTCTTTCTTTGTGTACACACTGTTTAGTACTGTGCAGTGCTTGGCACATAGTAGGATCTTATATATGTACTTGTCGATTGACTGATTGACCTATGGTAGTCAAGCACGAATGAGTTATGCTCTATACCATCTGAGAAAAAACGCAAGCCTCAGTTTCTCCAGGGCTCAAATTCTTCATCTATAGAATTCAGTGGTAGAACTAGGTCTCTAGGCCCCTTTTGGCTCTACGTCCATGATCCAATGACCTTTGAGAATCCACTTAATCTCTGAAGGGCTCAGAGTTCTCATTTGCAAAAGACAACTGAACAAGATAATCTTTAAGGTCCCTTCTATCTAGAAGCTCATGATCTTGTATCGTTGAGTCTCTCCAGGTCTCATCTTCCTCATTTGTAGATGAGGAGTTCCAATTCTGTGATCACTAAGGTCATATCGAGTTCTAACATGCTCGGGTCTTAGATCACTATGCCTAATTATTCTTTGCAAGTGGTATGAAAGCAACCAAGCTTCTCAGTCCTAAAAACAGGTCAAAACAAGAGGCTTGCTAGGCCAATTAGAGAGCATGTTTACCTCAAAGAAGTGATTTTTTTCCAGAAGCTGTCTGCCTCTTAAAGGCTGATCTATTTATAAAGCACAGCTCATCTCTCAGCCAGGCAGACTCAGGACTACAGACATTCTATACATACTAAAGTTTAAAAATTAAACACATGAAGAGACAAATTCTTTCCCTTTGGAAAGCATTGATATGTGTATTTTTTTAATTAATACATTCAAAAATTTATTGCTTAATACATTCAGAAATATACCTGTCAAGCCCAACGCATTTTGGCTGAGAATAAAGAAAGGTCATTCACTATGTCATGGGCATTGCCCCAAAAATAAGTGTACTGGCCATAGCCAAGGGAGGGCAGAGGATGCATTAGCACTAGGATCATAAGGATGTTACGGCAGAGCAGAGAGAGAAGCTAAGAAGCCAGGGAGTAGGGTTAAAGGTGAATAGTCTAGACTGGCTGATGAGACGGTATCCAAAGGAGTAATAAATCAGTGTTCTCAATACATATGCCCATCCATTGAAGGCCAAGGTGAGGCAGCAGTGCCAAATATGCCTAACTCTGGACACTCTGCTATAGGAATGGGTATTAGGATCTGAGATTTAGATCAAGGCAGGAGCATAGAGGCCATCTTCATAGATATAATGAGGCCCTGAAAGGTGATGGGGCTTGTACTAGGTCACAGATAGGATCATAGATTTTGAGTTGCAAGGGACCTTAGAGGTCATCAAGTCAAATCTTTCACTTTACAGATGAGGAAACTGAGGCTCAGAGATATGATGTATACAATGTCACATATAGGACCACAGATTTTGAGCCAGAAGGACCATAGAGGCCCTTGAGTTCAAACTCATCATTTTATACATGAACAGCCTGAGGCCAGAGAAGTTAAGTGACCTGCCCCAGGTTACATAGTTAGAAACTGGCACAATTAAGATTTCAACCCATTTTCTCTGCCCCTCTAAATGAAGAGTTCTTTTTCCACAGTACCACACTGAGCTTGTGCCATTCAAGCTAATTGGCTCTAATCCTACTATTTACCTTTTCTTCATTCCCCAACTGCGGTGCCCACCATGTACAGCCTGACATGACCCTTCGCTAGCACAGATAACCATGGGTAGCCCATGATAGCACAAAGGAATGAGACCCAAGGCCAAAAGCCAGTCATTCTAAAGCTGCAGCTTTCAGGTCCCAGCTGCCACCAGCCTCACCCTAGCACACATTCCATTCATAATGGCCACCATAATATGCCATGCATGGCATCACGAGAATTATAACATAGGGAGAAAAAGAGAGAGCACTTAGGGCAGTGATAAGAGCCCAAGATTTAGAGCAGGAGGACCTAAGTTTGAATCCTGATGTCCCTGATTTTTATCATTTTCATTCCCCTCCCTCAACAACCTTGTATGAATGAATAAGAGAAAAAGCGTTTATTAAGAGCTGCTGTATGCGAAGAACTGTACTAAATGTTGAGGATACAAATAGAAAGGCAAGATAGTCACTAATCTCCAGGAACTGACATCCTAATGTATTTATTTACTTTTCTCGTATTTATTTGTATTTATTCTGTTTATCCTTATTCTAGGTGCATATGCACACACACGTACACACATATATGTATGTCTATATATGTATGTAGGTATATCCTTATTGTCTTCCTTGAAAGAATATTAGCCTCTTGAGAGCAAGAATTTTTCATTCTTTGTCTTTGTGTCCACAGTGCCTAGCCCAGTGCTTGGCACATAGTAGCTCTAAATAAATTCTGAATGATTAATTAATTGATATATGACCAGTTCTGCTTTCCCATCAGCCATTCATAGAGTACAAATTTGTATGGAAGAAGTCAGTAAAACATTCTCATCACTGTGCTCACTCATACCCATCAAGTGAGCTACAAAGGACTGATAAAGTACCAGTCCAGCACATGTTATTTCCCAGGAAACAACATCCCTACTATATTGCATCCTCATCTCCTCCCCTGCTCCTTTAGAAGAGATAGTTCTTAATTATCTCACAAAAAAGAGGTATAAAAGGAAGAACTTGAATAGTGGACAGGAAGATGGGAGGGATAGTGGTCAATGCTGGAACTTTACTCTCATTGGCATTGGCTCAAAGAGGGAAAAATGTATACATTCAGCTGAGTATAGAAATCTATTTTACCCAGCAGGAAAGAAGGAGGGGAAAGGGACAGGAGAAAATGGAGAAATGACAGAAGGAAGGGCAGAATAAGGGAGGTAAAATAGACTTTTGAGGAGGGACAGGGTAAAAAGGAGAGAGAGAGAGAGACAGAGAGACAGAGAGAGAGAGAAGGATAAAGAGGGAAAATAAGATGGAAGGAAATATGCAGTTAATAATCATAACTGGGAATGGGAATGGGAAAAACTTATCCATAAAATGAAAATGAATAGCAAAGTGGATTAAAGACCAGAATCCTATAATAATTTATTTATAAGAAATGTATTTGCCCCTTAGGGTGGGGTGGAGCCAAGATGGTGGCTGGAAAGCAGGGATTTGCATGAGCTCCCCCCCCAGGTCCCTCCAAACACCTATAAAAATGGCTCTGAACAAATTCTAGAACTGCAGAACCCACAAAATAGCAGAGGGAAGCAGGGCTCCAGCCCTGGACAGTCTGGATGGTCATGGGGTAAGGTCTATCGCATGGAGCTGGGAGGCAAGAGGAGCAGACCCCAGCGTGGACCACCAGACCAGGAGCCAGCCGAGAACAGGCCCTAGAGCCCTGAATCAGTGAGCTGTGGCAGTTACCAGACTTCTCAACCCACAAACACCAAAGACAACAAAGAAGGTTAGTGGGAAAAAACTGCAGGGGACAGAGTGAAAGGAGTTCATGGTTCAGCCACTGCCCTGGGGGCAGAGGGAGTGGTGCAGCTACAGAACTACAGCTGCAGTTGCTTCCAGCCTCAGGCCCACCTGGTGGGAGGAATTAAGTGGTGGATCAGTGCAGGAGTGTAGAGCCTGCTTACATCTGAGTTGTGGTCTGGGTTGGCTGTTCTTGGGGGAGGAGTTGCACTGGTTTGGCAGAGCTTGCTGTGTAGAAATAGCTCTGAAATCAACAGCGCAGACCCTCAAGCTTGGGACAAAGTACTCTGTACTCTACAAGCACTCATACCCCTACAAAAAACTCAAGGGTCAACTAAGTTGGCTGGGAACATGACCAGGCAGTGAAAACATACTCAGATTCAGACTCAGACTTTGGGATCTTTCTTTGGTGACAAAGAAGACCAAAACATACAGCCAGAAGAAGTCAACAAAGTCAAAGAGCGTACATCAAAAGCTTCCAAGAAAAACATGAACTGGTCTCAGGCCATGGAAGAGCTCAAAAAGGATT
>JAQQSZ010010209.1:0-12571 GCA_028646595.1 Phalanger gymnotis
CCACATGTGTATCATTATCTATAACCCTTCCACAATACTCATGTTGTGAAAGACTAACTATATTTTGCTCCCAGTCTACCTTTATTCAGTTTTCTTCCTTGAACCTGTCCCTTTTCCATTTGGCTAATTCCTTTTAAGGCATTCTTCTCCTCATTGGCTTTTTGGAGCTCTTTTGCCATTTGAGTTAGTCTATTTTTTTCAGGTGTTATTTTCTTCAGTATTTTTTGGGTCTCCTTTAGCAAATCATTGACTTGTTTTTCATGGTTTTCTTGCATCCTTCTCATTTCTCTTCCCAGTTTTTCCTCTACTTCTGTAACCTGCTTTTCCGAATCCTTTTTGAGCTTTTCTATGTCCTGAGACCAATTCATATTTTTCTTTCAGGCTTTTGATGTAGGCTCTTTTGACTTTATTGACTTCTTCTGGCCGTATGTTTTGATCTTTTATCACCAGAAAAAGATTCCAAAGCCTGAGTCTGAATCTGAGACCGTTTTCCTGTTTGTTCATGTTCCCAGCCAACTACTTGACCCTTCAGCTTTTTGTCAGGGTACAACTGCTTGTAGAGTATAAAGTACTTTGTCCCCAGTTTGAGGGGCTGCGCTGCTATTTTCACAGCTACTTCTACACATCAAGTTCTGCCACACCAGGGCTCCTTCTCCCCCAAGAACCGCCAACCAGGATTGTGGCCCACATCCAGGCAGGGCAAAGCAGACTTTCTAATCTGATGCTTAATTCCTCCCACTAGGTGGGCCTAGGGCCAGAGACAACTGCAGCTGTAGCTCTGGAAGCAGCTTCAGTTCTACACCACCTCCACTGCCCCGGGGCCAGAGGGCTACCATGAACTCCTTTCATTCTGTCCCAGCAGCTTTTCCCACTAACTTTCTCTGTTGTCTTTGGCGTTTGTGGGTTGAGAAGTCTGGTAACTGCCACAGCTCACTGATTCAGGGTGCCTGGCTCCCGGTCTGGTTAGTCCTGACGTGGCCTACACTAGCCTCTGCTCAGCTCTTCTCCCAGCTCCGTACGATAGACCTTTCCCAGTGACCATCCAGGCTGTCTTGGGCTGGAGCCCTGCTTCCCTTTGCAATTTCACGGGTTCTGCACCTCTAGAGTTTGTTCAGAGCCATTTTTATAGGTGTTTGGGGGACCTGGGGGGAGCTTAAGCAAGTCCCTGCTTTCCAACTAGCCATCTTGGCTACGCCCCTCTCTAATTCACTTTTAATCTTTTCTTCAAAGGCCCTTTATTGAATGTAATTTTTATTGCATCTTGGTAGAGAAAAGATGCATTTAATATTTTTGTCCTTTTGCATTTGTGAGGTTTTTATGAACTAATATACACTCAATTTTTGTCATGCATAACTGAAAAATACCTAGTATTTTAATGCTTAGTATTTAGTATGTCTGATAAATTAAATTCCTTCCCCTGCCAAAAATTATAGTTTTGTTGTGTTTTTCCTTCTCTACAAGTTCTTTAACTTTTAAAAAATAATTTTAGTATTGATACTCATTATAGCCTCTTTACTTATTTTTTTTAGGTTTATTATTTTTGATGTTGCTTTGCTTGAGATCATGATTGTTATCTCTGCTTTTTTTTGTTTGTTTTACTTCAGCTGAAGCATACTAGATTCTCCTCCAGCCCCTTGTTTTAACTATGTTTGTTTCTGCTTCACTTTTTTTTTAAACATTTTTTGGAGGGGTGAAGACAGGGTAATTGGGGTTAAGTTGACTTGCCCAAGGTCACACAGCTAGTAAGTGTGTCAAATGTCTGAGGTCAGATTTGAACTCAGGTCCTCCTGACTTCAGGGCTGGTGTTTTACTCACTGCGCCACCCAGCTGCCCTGTGTATGTTTCTTGTTAACATTTTTGAATTTTGGTTTCTAATCCATTCTTTTTTTCTTTCATTCTATGCATAAGTTCATCCCATTCACATTCACCATTATGATAGCTAATTGTTTATTTCCTTATGTCCTATTCTTTTATCCCTTACCTTCTCTTTTTCCCCTTCCTCCCTCTTTAAGGTTTTGTTATGTTTTTGACTTATCCCTTCCTTTATTTACTATTCTCTCAATAATTTTCTCCCTTTCCCTTAACCTTTTTCCTCTTGTTTAAAATATATTTCTTTACCAACAGCGTCTGTGGATATACATATTCTTCCTTCCTTTTGCCATTTTAGATGAGTGAGGATCAAGTGGTGCCTGCTTCCCCCACTTTGCTATATAGATTTCTATTCTTTTCCCCATTCCGCTCCCTTACCCCTTCTCTGACTTTATTCTTCTAAGATCACCAAAACCTAACCGAATCATTCCGAAGTCTGCATCCTAATCAGATTCAGGAACTCTGATGATGATAAGAGTTCCTGGGGGCTATATTTGTTATTTCCCCATGCAAGCATGCTAACAGTTTAAATCCTGATTTATCCCTTAATATTACTCAGTCCTATTTTTCTAACTCTTGTGTTTGTATGTTAAATTTTCTACCCAAACTCTGTTTTTTCAAGAATGCTCGGAAGGCTTCTTTCACTAAAGATTCATTTTTCTCTCTAAGATTATTCTGCAGACATACCTCATTTTATTATGTTTCATTTTATTCTGCTTCACAGATACTGCATTTTTTTACAAATTGAAGGTTTGTGGTAACCCTGCATCGAGCAAGTCTGTCAATGCCATCCAAGTCTATCCATTTTTCTCACAGCATATGCTCACATCATGTCTGTGTCACATTTTGGTAATTCTTGAAATTCTTTTTCATTATTATTATGTCTGTTATGGTGATCTGTGATCAATGATCTTTGATGTTACTATTTTAATTGTTTTGAGGCAATACCATTCACACCCATAAAAGACAGCAAACCTAATACAGTAGAACCTTGGTTTACGAATTTAATTCATTCCGAGATTCTGTTCGTTATGCGATTTGTTCATAGGTACCACATCCCCCAAAATATTCATACAAAAATAATTATTTATGATTTTAAGTAAGTTTTTTGCCCCTAATGCACCTGAAATACAATAGCAATGATTAGTACACAATATAAACCAAAATTAAAACAAATTAACCTGCACTTTACCTTTGAGAAGAGTTGTGGCTGGCGTGAGAGAGATGAGAGGGAGGAGGAGGAGGAAGGGTTATTGTTTGGAAGGAGAATCTCCTTCCATGACAACATCGGGGATTTCAACGTAGGGAGTTCTGTCTTATGATACTTTCAGTAAAAGTAAGACTAATACTACTACCTTCACTTATTTTTCATTTTTTAGAATCACTTTCATGTTTTGGCTCACTGATTTTTTTTTTCTTTACCATCACTTCTGACTAGGAATCTAAGAACACTTGTTTTTAATGTTTTTTTCAGAATAGTACAGAAATGTGACATTGCATTATTGTTAAAAATATTCGTGGCTCTCATTGGTACAGCCTTATTTGGGTGATATTTTTCAACAAAATTGGCACTTTTTCCCACATCTGCTAAACCTCCCTAATCTCACTTGACCTGTCTCTCAGCCTCCTCCTCAGATGAGGCCAATTAGGTGGTATACTGACCTGAAGTTCCTTTGACATATGAAAGCAAAAAAAAAAAAATAGTAAACATCATTGTCCTAGTTGAGCGTCATCCTTTGGAGAGCTGTTCAAGTCCAAACATCATGTTCATACTGTGAATTTTTGTTCGTCCTGCAAGACAAATTTTGCGAAAAATTTTTCCTTGTCCAGCGAAGCATAGGTAGACCAGGTTACTAATAAACCAAGGTACTACTGTAAATACTCTTTGTGACTGCTGATTAGTTGATAAATGTCTGACTGCTCCACTGACTGGTCCTTCTGGTCTCCCCCTCTCCTCGGGGCTCTATATTCCCTGAGATACAATAGGCCAATTAAAGGCCTACAGTGGCCTCTTAAGTGTTCAAATGAAAGGAAGAGTCAGTTGATGTGGCAAACTGCATTGTCTTATTTCAAGAAATTGCCACAGCCACCCCAACCTTAGGAACCACCACTCTGATGAGTCATTGGCCATCAACACTGAGGCAGTAGCCTCCACCACCAAACTCACTGAAGGCTCCAGATGATAGTTAGCTTTTTTTAGTAATAAAGTATTTTTTAATTATGCACATTTTTTAAAGACTTAATACTGTCACACACTTAATAGGCTATAGCTTAATGTAAAAGTAATTTTTATATGCACTGGGAGGCAAAAAATTTGTGTGACTCACCTTATTGAGGTGGTCTGAAACTGAACCCATGTTTTCCTTGAGGTATGCCTGTACTCAATTTTGCTGCAGTTTTTGTTGCTTGTTAAGCTGAGATACTTTGCCTTGACTTCTGCCTTCATATACCTCAAGCTCCTCTCTGCTCCTTTGTTTTGATGGCTGCCAAATCTTCTGTGATCCTGACTGTTTCCTTGGTACTTGAATTCTTTCTAGCTGCTTTGCAATATTTTTCCTTTGATTTGGGAGCTCTGGCTTTTGTATATAATATTCTTGGAAGTTTTCTTTGGGAGTTTCTTTCATGAGGTGACTAGTGGATCCTTCAATTTATACTTTACCCTCTGAGTTTTATACTTTACCCTCTGTGTTCTAAGAGAGCTCAGCATTCTTTGTCATGACTTTTTGAAATATGACTGCTCTTCGTGTCTTGAGGATTTTATTTTTGAAAGTCTCATCCCTATGAATTCTTCCCTTGTAGAATTTTAAACCATGGGATGAAATGCCTATTTGTCTTTTCTGTGAAAATTGTGAGATTTGCTTCCCAAAAACCTAGGATGCATGTCAGACTATATTTCTCCTTTGCTATCACAAATTCTAAGATGCTCCCAAGGTTCCTGTCATTTTTATACCAGCAGCAATTTCTTCCTTATCAACAATCAGGTTCAGGATAGACGTTCTCCTCGTTAGTCCTTCTCTTTTTTGAAAGATTAAATCAGTATTCAGGCTCTGCTTTGGCCAGAGAATCTCAGCATCCCTCTGGAGAGTGGAATTCTCCCATTACTATTCTATCATTCCTCCATTGTGATCTTCCCAGACTCATCTGTTTTTGTCAAACCACTGTATTTGAATGTAAGAATTCACAAGGCTTTTAGAAACAGAGGTCAAGAAGAATTCTGTTGTAGGCAATGCTGTCTCTGATGTTGGGAAAGATTGAAGGCAAAAGAAAAACAGCAGAGAGCAAAGGATGAGATCATGGAAACAACAAACCTGAACTTGGACAGACAGAGATGGTGGAGGATAGAAGGCACTGGCATGCCTATTCTTCATGTCCGTGGGGTCATGAAGAGTCAGATACAACAACAAAAATGCTATTTCTTGTTTTAGCTAATTTTCAAATTGATGATTAAAACAAAAACAATGCTATTGTTTCCATGAAATTTCAGTTGGAGATGGTTATAAGAGCAACCTCACAATAGCTGACAGGATTGGAAACAGGGAAGAATAGTGCGAAAAGGTTGAATATACTTTAACCCAATTTTAATGCTGGCTTATTTTCTCCTGTGGTGGGTAGCTGAAGAAACACAGAGCTGATTAAAAGTACTTTCTGAAGGGCAGTTGTTCCTTTTAGTATAGAGGAAAGCATCCTTTTTCTCTTAGGTCAGGACAGGAGCTAGAGAGTAAATAAAAACTCTGGGGCTACACTATAAGCTATTCTCATTATGTATGCTGTGGGATCACCAAATGAAGTCATTTACTACGGTGTATTGTGTACCTAACCTATTCCACCGATCCACCACTCCATTTCTTAGCCAGTAACAGATTGTTTTCGTGATTACTGCTTTGTAATATAGTTTGAAATCTGCTGTGCTACCTTCACATTTTTTGTGTTGATTCTCTTAATGTTTTTGACCTTTTGTTCTTTTAGATGACTCATTAATATTTTTTGGGGTTATATGGTTTGATATGGTACTGAATAAATAAATTAACAAATTAATTCAAGTAGAATTGTAATTTTTATTATATAGGCCTAGTCTACCCCCAAGCAATTAATATTTCTCTAGCTGTTTAAATTTGTCTTTGTGTGATAAATGTTTCATAATTGTGTTCATAAAGTTCTTGAGTTTGTCCTGGCAGGTAGACTCTCAAATATTTTATATTGCCTATAGTTATCTTATTTCATTTCATTTTCAATAGTATTTTATTTTTAACAATTACAATGTCAAGACAGTTTTTTGGCATTCATTTTTTACAAGATTTTGAGTTCCAAATTTTCCTCCCTTTCTCCTTTCACTTCTTCTGAAAATGATAGGCAGCAATTTGATGTAGGTTTGTGTTGTTAAGCAAAATTGTCTCCTTAGTACTTTCAGCTGTTAAAGTGCTGAGCCCCAGGCCCAAAGCCCTATCAGGTGTGAAACCTGTGTGGGTGTAGATTAATGACTTAAGATGGGCCAACTTGGGAACCAATGGTCTCTAGTCGTTGAGGTGGGGCTTGAGAATGCCAGAGGCTCGGCTGCGAGGAAAGGTGAGCCAAGAGACAGTTTCAGCGGAAGCTGGAAGCTGCGGAGGCAGGAAGTTGCGGAAGCAGGGCTTACCCGTGTGTAGACCCAGGAGTGCGAGCAGGAACGTGAGGCCAGTAAAAATTATTTGGCTAAATACTATCTTGTTTTTCTGTGGCCTCCTGGTTACTCTTGTGAGGCAGGCTTTCTGGGCCTGGAGTCTTTTTGTCAAGATGTCGGAATGGGGAGGCTGGTTCACGGATCAGCTGCAGTGGGGCCTAAATAAATTTCTTGTTGTTTTCTCCTTAGAGAACCTCTCATACCTTGCGATTTCGAACCATTCAAACATATACATGATTATATTTGAGATTATAAATTCGGCCTTCCTACTACAAGGTTATACATGTGCTTTTAATAATTCCACATTAGTCACAGTTGCGAAAGAAGAAACAGATCATCTACAGTTATCTTAAATGGAATTTCTTTTTCTTTTCCTGCTGGATTCACACACACACACACACACACACACACACACACACACACACAGAGATGATTTATATTGGTTTGTATTCAGCAACTTTGCTAAAGTTAAGTGTTTCAATTAGTTTTTTAGTTGATTTTCTAAGTAGATAGAGATACAGATCATGTGATCGGCAAAGATAAGTTTTACTTCCACATTGCCTATCCTAATTCCTTCAATTTCCTTTTCTTGTCTTATTGCTAAGACTAGCATTTCTAATACAATATTGAGTAATGTGACAGTGCTTCACCCCTGATCATATTGGGAAAGCTTCTTAGCTTATACCTGTGATAATGTGACAATGCTTGCTGATGGTTTTAGATAGATACTACATATCATGTTAAGGAAAGCGCCATTTCTTCCTATGCTTTATCATGTTGTATTTTGTAAAAATCTTTTTCTGCATCTGTTGAGATAATAATATGATTTTTGGTTACTGATATGATCTGTTATGCTTACAGTATACTGGTACATTGCTGGTATAAATCCCACCTGGTCATGCTATATGATCTTTGTGACATATTGCTGTAATTACCTTTCTAGCTTTTATTTAAATTTTTTGTATCAATATTCATCAGGGAAATTCTTCCATAGTTTTATTTCTGCTTTTGCTTTTACTTGTTTAGGTATCAAAGTCATATTTGTGTCATAAAAGGAATTCGGTAGGACTCCTTCTTTATCTGTTTTTCCAAATTGTATTGAAATTGTTCTTTAAATGTTTGGTAGAATTTAATTCCATCTGGTCCTGGGGATTTTTTTCTTAGGGAGCTCATTTATGGCTTGATCAATTTCTTTTTCCAAAGGAGGGTTATCTTATTTCTTCCTCTGTTAACCTAGGCAATTTATATTTTTATAAATACTTATTGATTTTACTTACATGATCAGTTTTACTGACATATAATTGGGAAAAATTACTCCTAATAATTGCCTTAATTTCATCTTTATTGGTGGTACATTCACTCTTTCTGATTTGATACTCATCAAATTAAGCAATGAGTTTATCTATTTTATTGTTTTTTTCTTAAAACCAGCTCCTAGTTTTTGTTAGTTCAGTGGTTTTTTTTTTTATTTTCCATTTTATTAGTCTCTCTTTTTTCAGGATTTACAATTTGATGTTATTTTTGCCCTATTCATTTATCTGCTCTCTTTTTAACTGAACCATTTGGATATGAATTTTAAATTGTTTCTCTGATTTGTTCTCTGACTCACTTGTTCTTTAGTATTAAATTATTTAGTTTTCTATTAATTTTTAATCTCTAACAAGGCCCTTTATTGAATGTAATTTTTATTGCATTATGGTCCGAAAAAGGTGCATTTAGTGTTTCTGCTTTTCTGTATTTATATGAATTTTTGTGCTCCAATAACATGGTTAGTTTTTGTGAAGGTGCCATGCACAGCTGAGAAAAAAGTATATTCTTTTCTATTCTCCATTCACTTTTCTCTAGAGGTCTATCATATCTAACTTGCTTCTTCTAAATTTTATGGTTAAATTTATCTGGTTCTTGGAGGGTAAAATTGAGGTCCCACACTAGTACAATTTTACTGTCTATTTCATCCTGTAACTCATTGAACTTTCACTTTAAGAATTTGGTGACATTTGGTACACATATTTAGTATTGAAATTCATTGTTTATGGTACTTTTTAGAAAAATGTATTTTCCCTGATTATCTCTTTTAATTAGGCATATTTTTCCCTTTTGCTTAGTCTGCGATCACGATGGCTACCTGTGCCTTTTTTACTTCAGCTTATGCATAAAAATTCTGCTTCACCCCCTTATTTTGCCTCTGTGTGCATGTCTTTTGTAAACAACATATTGTTGGATTCTGATCCATTCTGCTATCTACTTTGTGGTTTTATCGCTCACATCATTCACAGTTATAATTACACTATATTTTCCTCCTTCCTGTTTTTGGTTTATTCTTCCCACCTCCTCAAACTCAAAAGTCTGTTTTGCTTCTGATCACTGCCTGTCTTAATCTGCCCTTCACACAAATAGTCAGATCCAAATAATTGGAAAAAAACATCAGTTGCTTGAGGATAGGCCGATCTAACATAATAAAAATGACAATTCTGCTTAAATTAATTTACTTATTTAGTGCCATATGAATCAAACTACCAAAAAATTATTTTATAGATTTATCTAGAAGAACAAAAGGTCTAGAATATCAAGGGAATTAATGAAAAGAAATGCTAGAGAAGGTGGCCTAGCCATACCAGATCTTAAATTGTATCATAAAGCAGCAATCATCAAAACTACTTGGAAGTGGCTAAGAAATAGAGTGGTGGATCATTGGAATAAGTTAGGTACACAAGACACAAGTACACAAGTACACAAGTCAATGACTATAGTAATGTACTGTTTGATAAACCCAAAGACTCCAGTTTCTTGGATAAGAACTCACTATTTGACAGAAGCTGCTGGGAAAACTGGAAAACAGAAACCTGTATACCAAAATAAAGTCAAAATGAGTACGCGATTTAGATATAAAGGCTGATGCTATAAGCAAACTGGGAAAGCAAAGAGTAGTTTACCTGTCAGATTTATGGAAAATGGAAGAACTTATGACCAAGCGAGATAGGGAACATTATGAAATGCAAAACGGATAATTTTGAGTACATTAAATTGAAAAATTTTTGTACAAACAAAGCCAGTGCAACAAAGATTAGAAGGGAAGCAGAAAATTAGGAAAGAATTTTTACAACCAATGTCTGATTAAAGGCCTCCTTTCTAAAATATAGAGAACTGAGTCAAATTTATAAGAGTACAAGTCATCCCCCAATTGATAAATTGTCAAAGGATATGAACAGGCAGTTTTCAGAGGAAGAAATTAAAGTCATATGAAAAAATTCCCTAAATCACTCAATTAGAGAAATGCAAATCAAAACAACTGTTATATACCACATCACACCTGTCAGATTGACTAACATGACAAAACAGGAAAATTATAAATGCTGGAGAAGACGTGGGAAAAATTGGAACACTAATTTATTGTTGGTAGAGTTGTGAACTTATCCAACCACTTTGGAGAGCAATTTGGAACTGTGCCCAAAGGGCTATAAAAATGTGCGTACCCTTTAACCCAACAAAACCACTTCTAGGTCTATATGCCAAAGAGATCATACAAATGGGAAACAGACTCATATGTACAAAAATATAGCAGCTTTTTTTGTGGTGACAAAGAATTGGAAATTGAGGGGATACCCATAAATTGGGGAATGGCTGAACAAGTTGTGGTATATGAATGTAATGATGAGCAGGCTGATTTCAGAAAAACCTGGAAAGACTTGTGATCAGATGCTGAGTGAGGGGAGCAGAACCAGGAGAACATTGCACACAGTTACAGCCATGTTGTGCAATGACTAACTTGGATGGACTTGGCTTTTCTCAATAATGCAGGGTTCTGAAACAACTCCAAAAGACTCATGATGGAAAATGCTATCCACATCCAGAGAAAGAATTATGGAATCTGAATGCAGATTGAAGCAAACTATGTGCTGTCTTTTTTGTTTTGTTTCTCAGTTCATTCCACTGGTTATAATTCTTCTTTGCAACATGATTAATGTGAAAATATGCTTAACGTGAATGCATATGTAGAGCCTATATCAAACTGCATGCTGGCCTGGGGCGGGGGCTAGGGAGGAGAGAGAAGGGGAGAAAATTTGGAACTCAAAAGCTTGTGGAACTGAACACTGTAAATTAAAAATAAATTTTAAAATAATGATGAGTAGACAGACTTCAGAAAAACCTGGAAAGACTTATATGAACTGATTCTAAGTGAGGGGAGCAGAGCCAGAACATTGTACAAAATTGCAGACACATTGTGTGATGATTAACTTTGATACACTTGGTTCTTCTCAGCAATGCAAGGTTCTAAGACAACTCCAAAAGCCTCATGATGGAAAACGCTCTTCACATCCAGAGAAAGAATTATGGAGTCTGAATGCAGATTGAAGCATACTATTTGCTCTCTCTTTTTTTGTTTTGTTCTTTCTCATGGTTCATTCTACTGGTTATAATTCTTTACTAAATGACTAATGTGAAAATATGTTTAATATGAATGTATATGTAGAGCCTATATTAGATTGCACACCATCTTGGGAAGGGGTTAACACTCAAAACCTTGTGGAACAATATTGTAAATTAAAACTAAATAAATTAAAAAAAAATAAAAAATCTACCCTCTCTCTTTTTATCTCCCTACTTGGGTAAGACAGATTTCTATACCCAGCTGAGTGTAGTGTGGATATGTATTCTTTCTTCTTTGAACCAACTGGTTTGAGTATTGTCCATCATCACCTTCCCATTTCTCCCTCTACTGTAAAAGGTCTTCCTCATGTGCCTCTTTTATGTGAGGTAATTTTCCCCATTCTTCTCCCTTCCCTCACCTACCAGTGTACATGCCCTTTCTCACACCTTCATTTTTTTTCCTGAGTTCATCCCAACATAACTGACTCACACCCATTTCCTCTATATAGACTCCTGTTTCATGATAAAGTTTTTAAGAGTTACATCTATCATCTTCCCACACAGCAATATAAAGTTTATGATTTCTCTTTCATATTTCTCTTTCTATGCTTCTCTTCAATCTTGTGTTTGTCAGATTTTCTATTCAGCTCTGGTCTTTTCATCAGGAATGCTTGAAAGCCCTCTATTTCATTAAATATCCATTTCTCACCCCTTCTCCACCTAAGTTTTGCTGGTTAGGTGATTCTTCGTTGTAGTGCTAGTTCCTTTGCCTTCCAGAACATCATATTCTAAGCCCTCTGCTCTTTTTAACATGGAAGCAACTAAATCTTGTGTGATAGTGACTGGCTCTATGGTATCTAAACGTCACTGGTTTTTTTTTTTTTCTGGCTGTATGCAACATTTTCTCTTTGTCCTGGGAGTTTTGTAATTTGGCTACGATCCTTCTAGGAGTTTTCATTTTAGGATCTTTTTTCAGGAGGTTATTGATTTTTTTTTTCCTTGCATGGGGGAAGGCAGGGCAATTGCGGTTGTGACTTGCGCAAGGTCACACAGCTAGTAAGTGTGTCAAGTGTCTGAGGCCAGATTTGAACTCAGGTCCTCCTGACTCCAGGGCCGGTGCTCTACTCATTGTGCTACCTAGCTGCCCCTTCTGGCTCTAAGCTATCAGGGCAGTTTTCCTTGATAATATCTTGAAATATCATGTCTAGGATCCTTGTTTTTGCTCATGGCTTTCAGATAGTCCAATAATTCTTAAATTTTCTCCTTGATCCGGGTCAGTTGTTTTTCTGATTTGATAAGATTTTCTTCTAATTTTTTCATTCTTTTTTTTTTTCTCTTAAGAACTTTCCATAAAAGGGTATAAGGACTTATTGTTGCTCCATGTATCAAATCTAAATGAGTTAGCTTTATTTTCTTTTTTTTAAATTTTATTTATTTAATATATTTAGTTTTCAGCATTGATTTTCACAAGAGTTTGAATTACAAATTTTCTCCCCATTTCTACCCTCCCCCCAACTACAAGATGGCATATATTCGGGATGCCCTGTTCCCCAGTCAGCCCTCCCTTCTGTCACCCCACTCCCCTCCCATCCCCTTTTCCCTTCCTTTCTTGTAGGGGCAAGATAAATTTCTATGCCCCATTGCCTGTGTATCTTATTTTCTAGTTGCATGCAAAAA
>JAQQSZ010010210.1:0-12571 GCA_028646595.1 Phalanger gymnotis
GATGACTTACCATGAATTGGATTTAAGTGAGGCAGATTTACACAAAGTCATTAACCTCACTCTCTCTTATAGAGATTAAAGTTCAGTGGCAAGTCAAAAGTCATGGGATGTAGTGGATAATCTTGGCATCTTCAGTGTCTGACCAAGTTCTAAGTGCTCTATGGTGCCTGCTTCGGCTGCCTTCGTGGCCATTGGAACAAATTGTTCTCATCTGCCCATTCTTCTAGGGAAGTCTTCACATGCTTGGGGTAGACATCCCCCTAACTGACAGACAAGTTTGAGTCTTGTCTGTTACCCTCGATCTGGTTTAGTCCACCTGCCAAGATGGTTTTACCAGGGTGTGGCTACTGTACATGCTACAGCTTCTTGGAGCCACAGGTGAGAGTTAGGTGACAGGTGGATACCAAAGGTAGATGAGCAGCCATGAGAAGGGCTCAGCAAGACCTCACACCAGAAGTGCTATTTAGTCCTCCTTGAGCACTCCATATGCCCAAGACTAATACTACTGAAGTGCAGGAGTCCCCACAAGTATGCTCCGATTAACATCTAGCTGGTAAAAATTTGATCAGCTTTCCGTAGAACATTTATTCGGATTGACTAGCAGGAACAGTAGCTACAAATAATTGTGGTACACTCTCCTACACAGTACCCGTAAGAAGAATGGGCCTAGATTTATGTAGCAGTGATACATGCATGAGCACACCCAGACACAGACACAGAGAAATAAGTGTGGTAAAGGCTACTCCTAGCTCCTAGTACTGCTGGACCTAGAAGTCCTTTCTCTATTCATACATGCCACATGCTGAATATCAACTGGACCAAACTGGCCTCTTAAACTGTGGATGACTAGAGAAAAACAGAGTGGACTAGAGACATGAGGGTTAAGAATCAAACAAATTTAATTTCAAAGTGAGGGAAACAGCTTGCAAGCAAACTAGACCGGTGCCCCATCCCTAGTGGGGCCAACCCACTTTAGTGTAGGCAGATTTTAATACTAATACCAATGGCTATGCAGTGAGCTGTAACCCTGACAGTGAGAGGTAACAGCAACAATATGACAGGCTTGATTCATAGCGAGGCTTCATGACTGGAACTTGTCTGAGCTCAGAATACCTGGTACTGGTCAAAGCAATAAATCATTCAGAGGGTGAGTGCAAAGGTTTGTTGTTACACTCCAAGCTCAGGGCACAGCTTGCTTGCTGGGCCTTAGCTCTGGAAAATAGAGTGTCTCCTAATATCTTGACGTGGGTTTCCAGAATCTGTTAACTCTTTATAGTCTGACTCTCAATTGCCAGGAAGTGAGAAGGAAAGCTGCTTCTTTCCTTTGGGGTGACTGTCTCTACATCCCTGCCTGTGTAGAGTGTGCTGCCTGATAGATATGGTGCTTCCTAGTGGTTCAGTAGCTCTGATGATATGGCTGGTGGGTAGGGAGAGAAAGCAGAAGAGAAATTTCCCTCTCCATCTTGCTGTGCTCTGATATACTGCAGGAGTCTTTATTGCTCTCTGCTTATTCTCATCCAGGGCTCAGCCATTTTAAAGATCCAGAAGTGTGATTAACCTCTTACTGAGTCAATTACTTTGTTCCCCTCTTGACCCAATCAGAGAAGTATTCGAACCTTATAAAGAGATCAGGGTATGGGATGAATTTGTTGACATAATATCTCATTATGTGGAACTTCATTCTGTGACTATATCAAAAGAGGTAGGGAGAATTAGGATAAATCCCTCTACTTATATACACATGCATATGTTTATAATATGTACATATTAGTTCAATTATGGATCTTAATTATTCCTGAATGAGAGCAGGATAGTATAGTCCTGCCTCTGACACATATTAATGGTGTTGATAGGGTTTGGGTGCCAGTGTTTGGATCCCAGTTCCAAAATTACATCCAGCTCCAAAATCACATCTCTTCCCAGCCTCAAAACATTCTCCCTAGCAGTTTCTTTCTAGCAAAACAGGACAGCATGCCCTAGCAAAACATTTATGGCTCTTCCTAATACAGTGGCCAGCTGCACCTATAGAATTTATTATTTTGAACTAGCTGTGTACTGGTTCATAGAGATATTTACTACTCATTGATCTATCATATGTATCTTAGACTTATCTAACAACACATTGATGGAGGCAGCCTGGGTATTTCCCAGTCAGCGCTGACTGTTAGTTGATTTAGTTAGTAACATTTCAGTCCTAAAACCACATCTCCATGTAGCCCCGCTTTGGGCTGATTCCCAGTGAACTCTGGGTAAGATACCTTTGTAGTAGATACAAAAGTGCATGTTCCTTTAAGAACTGACCACTCCTTAACCACTCCCTAATTCCACCCTGAATCACCTAATTAGCATGTTTTACTACAGAATAAACTATATAAACTTTACCTGTAGCCCTCTAAGGTTGCAGGTTCCCTAAGAACTCTTGCCCACTGAAAAGCATAACAATAAATGTTTGTTACCTTGACTTAAAGAATGCTTGAGTCTGTGAATTGATTCCAGCTGGCTTCAACCCTGTCTGGGAACTCTAGTTTTGGGGTTCCTGTATCCATGGTTATCTCTCCCAACCCTCAACAATGTCACTTGACTTCTGAATTCCTTAAGCAACTCTCTGAGAGTATAAATTGCACATTTGTTGCTAATCTGCATTAGTGAACTTTTACATGGGGATTAACATTGATGGAACTGGCATACTGGGAGTGCATTGGGGGTGGGGGGTGGGGAGCAATATTTTACTTCAGGTCCCTCTAAGCGTTTATAAATGAAAAAGGTAAAGCAAGAGAGCACAAGTAAACATTTGCACAATTCATCATTGGCATAATTTACTTCTCTGTTTTCCTAATTGGTTTCTTAGCCTTCATCTGTCAGAAAGAGATTCTCTTGGAAGTGTCAGCACATCCGAACACAGCCCTGCAGCTTAAACAAAATGAGTTATATGATGGACTAGACTAGTTGCTTTGGCAAATATTGCTGTTCTCATTGTTTGAGATAAAATTGCTTAGGGGTAAAAATTATGAGAGAACAACAGTTGAAGATTTTAGTCTAGCACTGTCTTTTTTCCTTCCTGTCTGGTGTGAAAGTTCCTGAGATGCAGGAGATAAATACCATTCATATATTGTACTAGACGCCTCATGTCTGGTTGAATGAGTAAAAAATGCTTTTTTTTTTTTGCTTAGAGATGAGATGGTGGTAAAAAAAAATATGTCCCATGATATTTTTTAATTGAAAAAATCAATAAGGAAATTAAAACAAATTTCTTCCAACAGTTGGACTAGGAATGAATAATAGGTGTAGAAAACAAATCTTAAGGTGAAAATGAAGTAGGCACATTATAAAAGCAGTTGAAATATTAAGGCATTAAGACTATGTCTTCTATCTGCTGAAGTACCTAGCACAATTCTGGGCACAAAGTAGGTGTTTAATAAACATATTTAAAATTCATGACAAAAATGATTTAGTCCTAAAAAAGTCAAACTTGTCTTAACATTGAATGTGCACAAAGACAACAAACAGTAGTATTTTAAAATAGACTTCATAGGAATGATTATTTAAAGTTTGTCAATGCAGAATTGTTAATTTATATTGAACTTTTCAGTGTTTCATCCTTTAAGAATACATGTAGCTGGTGCTTGGATTTTTTTCCTTTATTGCTCTCAAAATGGATAGTACTATTAGGAAATATATGCTAGAAGATTCTGAGAATGCAAAGCTTCCTTCAACCAGCCCCCAAATGTGATTTGAATAATTCTACCCAGTTGTCTGAGTTAATCTTCAGAGATATAATTAGAAAGAAATTATGGTGCTCTTCTCCTGCCCCACCTCCACCCCACCCCACCCCCCATGCCAAAGCTGTGAGCTTCTGACCTCCTAGACAAGCCTATATCTGGGATGGGGGTGGAAGGAGCAGAACAAACATTTATTTTAAATTCCTACTATGTACCAGGCATTATGCTAAGTACTTTATAAAATTATCTCATTTAATGGGGCTCCCTCCTGTTTGTTACTTCCTTTCTTTGGTACAGGGCCAGGTGGGATCCTGGAAGGCACCTATGTCCTCTTTCCCTTTCCTGGGCACTTAAACAGATGCATATCAGTCATTGGAGCTATCGTGGTGCAAAGTAGTAGAAATAGATTAAGTAGGAGGGAAAGAGTTACCCATAGAGATAGACTGGAGAATAAAGAGCCCATTTGGCATGGAATTGGGCTGTATTCAGTAGAGTTGAAATAGCCCAATCCTTGGGATACATTCGAGATCTTGGGTAGGGCCCCACTCACAGTGCTTCTTAAACTGTGGGTTGCTACCCCATATGGGGTAGTGAAAAATTTGGCAACAGTAAAAGGTTTCTGAACATGCAGCAACCAAAAATTATTTAAAAATCAAACTTGCAATGAATCTGAGATGTTTCTAGCAGCACTTGTCTGTGTTGCATCATGCAACTTCACAGCAGCCTTGGTTCTGAACAGAAAGCCTGCATACTTTGTACAGCACATGCCCTCAGGCCACAAGCAAAAAGGGATCCTGAGTGGGAAAAGTTTAAGAAGCCCTGAACTAGGAGACTTTACTTTTGTTTATGGTATAAACAGAACCGATTCTAGGTTAATTCTAGCCCTAAAGTGTCAAGCCCATGTGCTTGCACTCCTCCATTGGAGTCTAGGGGAACACTGCTCCTGAATGAGAAAATCGACCAGAATGGTCTGGGTAGGGATGGATTCCTTTGTCCAAATTGCTGGAGGTGGCTGAATCTCATGATCTGGGCACATTCTCAGCAGGGCCAGCTGAAGACTTTCAGTCTACTTCTTGCTGGTCAGGGTTGATTTCCACCTATCAGGGGCACCTCCTTTTCCAATGGTATATAAGCATTTGGTGTTCTCCATGGTTTTATCTTTGGTTAAAAAGAGAAACCATTGACCACTAATTTACTGATTATTAGCTAGCCTAATGAATACACTGATTATTAGTTACCCAGAAACTCTGTCTCTTTGGCCTTTCATTCATCTAAGTTAATTTTGAATTTTGAGGAGACTGGTGGAGAGACCGTGACATAAATTCTGAAGGAAAGATAATAAGCTCAGTGTAGATCATATTGAGTTTGGACAGCTAGTGGGATATTCAGGTAGAAATATCGTGTAAATAGTTGCAAACAGGCCTGGCATTCTGAGAAAGGATCTAGTTTCAAGGTGGAGACTTGTGAGATTCTCACATTCATAAGAGAGAGTATGTACAGGGAAAGAAGGGGACCAAGGACAGAATCTTTCAGAGCATTTGCCTTGAAGAGTTTGGAAAAGGCCATGTAGCCAGTGAAGCAAACACAGAAGGGAAGTTAAACAGGAAGAGAGCCAAGAGAGTGTGTCCTGTGGGTCAGGACTGATCAGGCCAATCCAGTAGCAGAAGTTTGAAATTGGAATGAAATGGGAGGCTCTAAGTTCATCTAACCTTTAGCCAAAGGAGACTTACTCAACATTAGGAGAAGAACATTCAGAACAAGGAAGGGTTCTTTATTCAGAATATAGCTTTGATTCATCTGAGTGAAAGTTCCTGGACCAATGTTGGTTATGCTGCTGATCTGTGTTCAGAAACCTGAACCCTATTGTTCAGGAAGCTTTGTTGATAGCCCAAGTCTTAGTCCTCTGAGCCAATTAAATCTTGAGGAGAGTTTGAACACATTCTAAGGAAAAACTAGCCTTACCTGCTCATGTTAGGGACTTAGGATATTGTTCCCACTGCAGTTCAGTATCTCAGAATCTAAAGGAGGAGATAGTATTTGGAAGGATGTCATTAATGTTGTCTGTTTGGGGACATAGCAGTCAAAGAATGTGCTTCGATAAGCGATGATGTGGATCGACAGGATTCACCAGGAAATATGCCACTCATGACTAGTCGGAGGAGGAAAAGATGATAGTAATGGACAATGATGATCTGAGGAGGTGTAACCAGGCAGCCATATGAATGAATGTGAGAGATACATGCTGTCTTCTGCGGGCATGTGTTTGTATCAGAATGGAGATACTGTCTGGGGGCAGCTAGGTAGAGCAGTGGATAGAGCACATGGCCTGGAGTCAGGCCTCAGAGTCAGGAAGACTCATCTTCCTGAGTTTAAATCTGCCCTCAGACAGTTACTAGCCGTGTGACCCTGGGCAAGTCAATTAATCTTGTTTGCCTGTTTCCTTATCAGTAAAATGAGCTGGAGAAGGAAATGGCAAACCACTCCAGTATCTTTGCTAAGAAAACACCAAATGGGGTCACAAAGAGTCAGACATGACCTAAACTACTGAACAGCAACAAAAACCTCAGTTAAATAGGATATTACCAGATGACCTCATCCCCCTCCCCACCCACACGCCACATAACACACTAGGTGAACTCCCTGACTTTGCCTTCCCTTGTTCTCCTCCTGCCTCTCATAGAGGATATCCCAACAGTTGCTTTCAGGTGCCCCTGGATTTTTGTCTGCCTCTCACAGAGTGATGCCTGGGATCTTTCCTGTTACGGGACCCAGTGTTCAAGGTCTTTCCTCACAGAGGCCAAAGACCCAGGATCTCTACCTATGTAGAGGGCTCCAATGTGCTAGTGTCTTCCATCCAGCTTAACAGAATTTGACTTATTTCTTATGTTCACATCATGAATGGCAAAATCAATTAAAGAGCATGTTTAATTTAGTACCACTTGTCGTGGACACCATCTTAGGCTGTTCACCTCTGATGCTAACATTACTTGTCACAATTCTGGGTTTGTTATTCTGAAGAAGGAGGTCATAGCTCTATTATACCTGCCCTGGTCAGCAGGCATTAGTTGCAGATTTTCTTGTTTCTGTGGCATTACTTAGCACCTGAGCTGAGAAAGCTTCAATTGGTATTTTACTTTTAGGTAATCAGTTTCACTGATAGCCAACCTGAAATTTTCCGATATGCCAGATGTCACTGCTTTGGTAATGCATGAAAATGTATTGTAATTATTTTTCAACTGGAGAGAAGAAAGAGCTTGAAAAACGACATAATGCATTTGATACAGAATTGTGCTAACTTCTCATTGATCTACTCAGGGAGCAGTGTTACCCTAGGAGAGGGGGCAGAGAAATTTCCTGTCTGGAATATTTTCTAGGAAGATACTCTCTTTTTGGAATTTAGACTCTGCATAGCTTCAGAGAAGAAATATGTTCCCTTGGCAAAACTTGTGATTCCCAACTTTGGTTGGAATTTTCTCTTGCCAAATTGTCCTCCCAAATTGTTCATACTTCAAGCTCCGGTCTATATCTTATCTCTTGTATGAAACTTTCCTTAATCACCCCAAACCTCAATTGTGATTTTCTGTACTCTAGCCTTTACTATCTTTACCATTCCTTTGGTATTTCTTTTATACTTGGCTTTCTCTTATTCTTAGAATGGATTCTCTCCTCTTACCTTCACCTGTTAGAGCCTTCTGTTTCCTTTAAAACTCAGTTCAAGTGCCACTATTTTTTGACTCACACTCTCCAATTGCTAGTACTTCACCCCCCTTCTGCCCTCCCCCAGTAAAAAAATTACCTTGTATATATACAAAGTAATTGGGTGGGGTAAGGAAGGTAGGAAGCATTACAGAGAGCTGACTTCTGTGTCAGAAAGATCTGTGTTCAAGTTTTGACTCTAATATATATTGGCTCTGTGATGCTGGGTGAGTCAATGAGTCTTCAGCTCCCCGATACCAAAGGTTACTGAATAGTTGTGTGCTTTCCAAAACCCCACTTGCACTGGAAGTATAATTTCCGTATGGAAAGTATGACTACCATTCTCAGAGTCCCAAGGGTAATTCTTATGGACTAGGATTTCTAACACTAGCTCCTGAGCTTCCATCCAGTGTACTCCCTTTTATTGATTAACCAGTAGAACTCTATTAGCTTTTTGAGAAAGATATTTACTGAAGTAGTATGGCAAGAACAGTAGTTACAAACATTTATCCCAATGCCAGGGGGATACTCTTCTGCTGTACAGGTATTTGGGAGGAGTACTCTCAAACTCAAAGGATGAAGGTGGGCAGACATACATCTAGAAAACACATGGAGGCTGAGGGACTCAAGATTCCTAATGCTCAGAGTCCTTTTCTCTCTTTGTGGGGGTCCTCATAAAGTTTCCCCAGATATAGCTCTCTGTTGTGTTCCAAGGGCCATTAAAAAAAGAGTGTATCTCTAAGATACTGATCATAGGACCTGACACATAGTAGATGTTCAATCAACATATATTCATTAACTGAATTATTTAATTAATTTGATTATTCAGGGATGGATGCCATTCTGTTTTTCAAATTTACCACTCTTTTCAGTTTTATCCAGAACATGGACAACTGGATCATACTATTCTGGATTACCAAGAAACCTTGTTCTGTTACCATTGACTTGGGCGTATACTAGGAAATAGGGTCTAAGATCTTTAGCTTTCAGTTTCTAGACTCCAAGTTGCCAGACTTTACATAAAATTTCTAACACACTCCAAAATATCTCAGTCAAACTGATGACCAGACACCCTGACTACTCCCTTCTTCCCCAATCAGAGGACTTTAAAGTTTTGAGACACTGCCTTTGAGAGGAGATGTTTAAAATTTTATCCATATGTTTGTCTTTTATACTACAATTAACCCTTCCCACCCCTGAACCCTCATAACAAAGAAAACTGGCCAAAATTGAACAATTTTTCATTTGTTTACGTGGTGTCCAACTCCTCACATTAAAAGATCTTTCAGTATTGTAGTAAGGAGAATTCTAACTGTAATTAAGTCAATTTTCCTGAATCAATCATGAAGCTCCATAGCTTTATAAAATATGGAAAAATACCCTCTGTATTAGTGAGAGTCTAACATGCTTGTTTGTCATCTGTCTGGTCTGGAGCAAAGTGTTAATACTTCTTTTTGAAAACTTACTATGTAGAATGTCACCAGAAATAATAATGTACCATTTATTTCTATTACAACTTAACCCCAGATAGTCAATGTTCTAAATGATTTATACTATCTGATTCATTGTAGAACTCAAGATAACCATTGAAGTCTTCAGATTGTCAACCTAGTAGCTGGTTTCACTGGAGAGAACAATTGGAATTTACAATTCACTTATGAAACAAGGAAAACACATCCCACAGTGTTTGGAGAGGTATTTGCTTATTTATAAAGAGGTTTGATGCTGGACGTGGGGTTAGTTAGGAGTACACTTTGTGTCTGCTGGTGTGCCAGGTTTCATCTCCAAGGAACAGGATGCCCTTCCCAGGATAAGCTCATCACTTCTTATCTCATCACCATGCCGCTTAATTGACCAAGTCTTAATTGATACTACCTCCCTCAGCCTCTTCTCTCTTTGATGATTGGATAGCTATAGAGAGGGAGTACCAAAGTCCTCCCAAGGCCTTAGAGGGCAGAAACTGGACTTTCAGTTCACCCCACTTTGCATCTGTTACTTTTCCTGGTTATGATTTCGTAGAGCAAGATGCCTCCTTATCAGGTACCCTCTCGTGTCTTGTGTACCCTTCCTTCCCTGTCTGCATTTGTATGTTGTCTTCCCCCACTAGATTATAAGTTTCTTGAGTGATGGAACTATCTTTTTTTAAAAAAAAATTAATTGTATCCCCAGCACTTAGCACAGGGGCAGCCACATAGTAGCCATTTAATAAATGTTAATTGGATTGAATATTGGACTGGTGTGAAAGGAACCTTTTTGGCAAGGAAGGTAGCATTGGACAATGCAAGGGAGATGAATGCAGGTTTCAGAGAACTTGGTAGGACTTAAAAGTTTCTGAGATGCTGCCTTTGAGAAGAGATGTTTAAAATTTTATTTATATGTTTGTTTTTAATACTACAATTAACTCTTTCCACCCCTGAACTCTCATAACAAAGAAAACCGGTCAAACTAAATTAATCGATTGTTCATTTTTTTCAGTGGTGTCCAACTCTTTGCAACACCATCTGGGGGTTTTCTTGCCAAAGATACTGAAGTGGTTTAGCCATTTCCTTCTCCAGCTCATTTTACAGCTGAAGAAACTGAGGCAAACAAGGTGAAGTAAATTGGCCAGGGTCATATAGCTAGTAAGTGTCTGAGGCCAGATTTGAACTCAGGAAGATGAGTCTTCCTGACTCCAGGCCTGGAACTCTATCCACTGCACCATCATCTAGCCACCTCTAAATTGAACAATATGGCAGTGTTATCTGTAGGCGTATGCCACAATCAGTATCTCTAGTTTCTCTCTGTACTAAGAAGAGGAAAAAAAATATTTCACTATTCTTTTTTCTAGAATCATTATTGGTTAGTACCTAAACTGTGGTCAGCTATTCTGTGTTATCTTCATTTACATTTTTATTCTTTCTACTGCACTACATCCCTTATTTAATCTTGAAGTTAAATATCACATGGCTAAGCAGTATTCCATTTGCTACAGGAGACAGACCAATTCTGCTTTGTGTGCGAGTGAGATAGGTCAGCATTTACAATTCCTTCATGCTCTATCTTCATCATGGCAGGTTTTTTCAGTAGTCGCTGATGGGGGCAAAAAAGATATTTGCCTCAAAGTGCCTTTATGAGTCAGAAAATAAATTATAAAAACCTAAATGGAAAAACTATACCCAGAAATGAGATCTTACTACCTTCACTTAATTTATGGTATTTTGTTCCAGTCACAGTTGCTGATTTAGCTTTACATTCCAGGAGTCACTTCTGCCCCTACTACCATGTGGTGTATTACATTTCCTCTCCATAGGAATATGTGTCTAAATTATTGCTTTATTCTACCTTGCTCTCACTCTTGTTCCCTGTCTGCCTGGTGCCTGAACCAAATGATGCACTTCATATTAGTATCACGATGGGTCTTTCATATTCAGAGATACACTTTTCTGAGATGAATCTGAGATATACTCTTACTTTGTTTTTGCTTTAGGCAACTGTGACTTTTGTCAGGTTTTTTTTTTTTTGGTTTTTAAGTTATTTTCTTACCTCAGTGAAGACTCCATTGAATCTTCTTAACCTGTTCCTCATTTCAGTCACTTATAGACATTATCTAAGACTCTGAACTTGACTCTCTTCTCTTTTTAAATTTTAACCAAAAGATATCCCCTGGTAATGCAATTTAGTCTACTTACTTCAACTTACTTTATAGATGCCTCTCAAATTTCTTTCTTTGAGTTTTATGTCTTTATCTTTAATTGCTGACTTGACTCATTTACCCAGATTTTCCCTCCCCCTACCTCTCTCAATATGTCAAAAAATCAAGCCCTCAAAACTTCCCTTGCTCCTGACTTTCCTAGTTTGGCTAATGGTACCAAGTACCAATAGTACTAAGTTACATGGACTTTACAATGTGGAATCGTTCAGTTTGTCTTAGTAAAAATATATTGATACCTATTATGTGCAGGGCACTGGGAGGAGCCAGATAAAAATAAAAATTCCTGAATCGAGATGCATGCTTTCTAATCCAGGCATGTGATATGGACAAATATGTAAATGTAGTACATGTTCTGGAGTTACTTTTTCCAACCACCACTTGTATGACAAGCTAGGTTCCCATAGGGTGGCTTCTACTTCTCCCTCAAGGATCTAGAGAGGGGCTGAAGGGCAGTCTCTCTAATGCCATAGCCCATAAGGCTCACAATAGTGTGCTTTTACCCAAATGATTAGCAATTGAAAGCAATTAGTCAGCCATACTTCACTAACCTTTAGAAAGGGGAATTTACTAAAGTGTAATAGGAAGCATGGTTGGTAAACCACGCCTCTCAAATGTCTGTGATATACTCCCATAACTACGTACAAAGTCTAGGGGGAAATCTTCTCAAACTCAGAAAGCACATGTAGTAAAGGGGTAACTCATAAGTTTTTGCTGTCCTTTTGCTAGAAGTCCTTTTCTTCTCTTAGTGGGATAGTGGGGGTACTCATAAAGTTCCGCTTAGGCAGGTTGTAGCTTTCTGCTAAATTCTTTGTAGAATCTTGTAGTTGTCTTCCCTCAGTATGTCTAATAGTCCTTGGCTCCCAATGTGGATGTTGAGGCGAACACATTTTGGAGATGCTGCTAAGATTTAAAAGAGGGATCCAAATCCTCTGACCCTCCAAAGTTTACAAGATCATCTCCCAGTTAAGAGTAGTGGTGGTGATAGTAGAGACAGAGAATTTGTCCTCTTTCCTCAAATGATTTCCTCTCAAGGACTTGGCTGGACAGATTTTTTTTTAATGCTGCCAGATGATGGAACCCTTGGATTTGGAGCTGGTATGCTAATTTATAGAAAACCTTGCAGGCATGTCTGAATCTCTTCAGTCAATACCAATAAAACCTCCTGTGGAGTGCCATTCCATTTCATCCAGTATATCTTTTTTTGTATTTATTTATTTTTATTTAATATTTTTAGTTTTCAACATTGATTTCCACAAGATTTTGAGTTATAAATTTTCTCCCCATCTCTAACCTCCCCCACCCTAAGATGGCATAAATTCTGATTGCCCCTTTCCCCAGTCTGCCATCCCTTCTATCACCCCACTACCCTGCCCTTATCCCCATTCCCCTTACTTTCTTGTAGGGCAAGATAGATTTCTATACCCCATTGCCTGTATATTTCATTTCCCAGTTGCATGAAAAAGCA
>JAQQSZ010010211.1:0-12571 GCA_028646595.1 Phalanger gymnotis
AAAAAAATTCAGAGTATAAAAAAGATGCATAGAAGAAAAACAATTCAGATGAAGATGACACATTTTAATGATACATTATCCTAATTCATGTTGTTAAAAATATTAACAGGCATGTTTTAAGAGGGGCAAGTCAGTCTGGCTTCTTCAAGCCACTCATTTCCTATCCTCTCAGGCCAAGACTACTAAAGTTGGGAGAACTTGAAAGAGAAAAATGGTTCAATTCATGGCTCAGGATAAAGTAAGGATGAAGCTAAGATTACATGACTTACTACTATTTGGGTAATATGTTGCTCCCCTCTCGTATTTGTAGCTAGAAGAGGCATTATTAAATATGTATTTCAACTAACTTACTTTGCAGATGAAGTAACTGCAGCCTATAAAAGGGAACTGACTTGCTAAAAGTCATAAGGATAGCAAAGTTCGTTAAGTTAGGTCTTCAGATTCTAAATGCATTATTTGTTGTTGGTCTAATCCATGACCTCAGCAAGCTTCTTCAAAAATGCACAACAGAAGGCTTCTTAGTGGATATAGGAGGAAGAATTTGAATGCAAATCTATCATTACTATTATAAAAACAACTCAAGACATGTGCCCTAGCAATAATAGGTTGATCTTATCACCTTCATATAGGAAGAAGAGCATAAATACCTCTGTCATAGCTAAGTCCTTCAGATGATCATGAAGACAGTGCTTTTTACATGATAGGTTCTCAATTAATATGTGTTAAGTGACTAAGGAAAGGTTACAAATTTATGCCTAAAATAGACCAAATTGTTGTCTCTTGGGAGGCCATGTAAATGGGAGAACCACCTAGTTCCTTCATTTTCTCAGTAAGCTTTGCAAGCTGGAATGAATTATGCTGAGATGCAAGATGGTAGGAACATCATTAACTTCTAGCATGGCCTAGTGTGATGGACATTATTGTGGATCAGTTAGAGCTATGATATGACACTAACAATTCTTAAGGCATGAAGAAAACCCTAATAAGAGCATATCAGAATTGAGGAAAGTGCCTTTGCATTTTCATTATTTCACCATACTTTTTCCTAAGTACTTAGTGTTAAAGACATTTTGAAGATCAGCTTCTGAGATAAGAATTCACTGTTTGACAAAAGCTGCTGGGAAAACTGGAAAACAGTATGACAGAAACTAGATATAGACTAACATCTTGCACTATATTACAACATAAGGTTAAAATGAGTGCATGATTTAGACATAAAGAGTCATGCCATAAACAAATTAAACAAGCATGGAATAGTTTACTTGTCAGATCTATGGACAAAGGAAGAATTTATGACCAAACAAGAGTAGAGAGCACTGTAAGATATAAAATGAATAACTTTGACTATTTTAAATTTTAAAAAAGGTTTTGCACAAACAAAATCAATACAAACAAGATTAGAAGGAAAGAAGAAAGCTAGGAAACAATTTTTTACAGCAAGTGTCTCCAATAAAGGTCTCATTTCTCAAATATATAGAAAACTGAATCAAATTTATAAAAATACAAGTAATTCCATGATTCATAAAAGGTCAGTTCTCAGATGAAGAACTCAAAGCTACCTATAGTCATATGAAAAAATGCTTTAAATCACTATTTATTAGAGAAATGCAAATTAAAACAACTCTGAGGTACCACCTCATACCCATCAGATTGGCTAATATAACATAAAAGGAAAATGATAAATGTTGCAGGGGATGCAGGAAAACTGGGACACAAATGCATTGTTAGTGGAGTTGTGAACTGATCTAATCATTTTGGAGAGCAATTTGGACCTATGCCCAAAGGGCAATCAAGTTGTGCATATCCTTTGATCTAGCAAAACCAGCTGCTAGGTCTGTACCCCAAAGAGGTTTTTTTTTTTGAAAGGGGAGAGTACCTACTTTGTACAAAAAAATTATAGCAGTATTTTTTTGTGGTGGAAAAGAATTGGAAATTGAGGGGATGCCCATTAATTCGGGAAGGGCTGAACTAATTGTGGTATATGAATATAATGGAATACTACTGTGCTATGAGAAATGACATGCAGGTAGATTTCAGAAAAACCTGGAAAGACTTATATGAACTGATGCAAAGTGAAGTGACTAGAAGCAGAAGAACATTGTACAAAGTAACAGCAACATTGTATGATGATCAATTAGGAATGATAGCTATTCTCAGCAATACAATGATGCAAGACAATTCCGAAGGACTCATGATGAAAAATGATATTCACTCCAGAGAGAAAGAACTGATAAAGTCTGAATGCAGATCAAAGCATGCTATTTTTAATTTTTTTGTGTATGTATTTTTCTTTTGGTCTGTTTTTTCTTTCACAACATGACTAATATGGGGATATGTTTTAAATGAGTACATACATATAACCTATATCACATTTGGAACTCAAATTTTAAAAAAATTAATGTTAAAATTTGTCTTTCCATGTAATTGTTTTCTTTTTGTGTGTGAGGCAATTGAGGTTAAATGAATTGCCCATGGTCACATAGCTAGTGAGTATACTATATGAGGCCAGATTTGAACTTGGGTCCTCCTGACTTCAGGGTTGGTGCTCTATCTACCGCACCACCTTGTTGCTCCTTTACTTGTAATTTGAAAAAAAATAAAATACTATCTTAAGAAAACAAAACAAAAAAAGTTTCAAAGTTTAGTCCCTTTAATAAATATCAAAAGGTTAAGTAATAAATATAACATTTTGGTAAAATCTTTAGCTTTCTGGTAAATGATATTTCTTTGATTTTTTTCCCTGTGAATCAGGAAAATCTTTCTTTTGGCTAAGAGTTTCAAAATGATCCACAGCTTTTTCTAGCATGTTGCCAATACGTTGTGAAAGACCTCTTAATGTCTTCATCTGGCATTACTCAACAGAGATGTATTTCTTCTTTCTCTAATGACTGCCAAAATATTTTTAATGATCCCAAATAACCCTAGAAAAAGCCAATATTTTAAATAAAAACAAAATTTATCCAATTTAACTTTAAACTTTCCTTTTTTAAAAGTATTAGGAGGGAGAGACTTCTGAGGGGAGAGTCAAGATGGTGAAGAAGAAAAAGCATTCAACTGAACTCTCCCAACATTCTCCTCCAAACAACTTCAAAATAATGACTCAAATCAAATTCTGGAGTGGTAGAGCCAAGAAAAGGGTACAGTGAGACATTCTACCAGCCAAAGGCATCATAGGAGGTCAGAAAGAGAGATCTGTGATGGGGGATTGAGGCTGACCCATGCGGATGAAACACCAGTGGTGGGACTAGGTGGCAGAAATAGAAACAGCAGCAGTTTTGGGAGCTTTCAAGCCAGAGGGGCTTGTAAGGGGGTGTGTAAGGGGACCTGACAACTGGCCTGAAGAGACTACAGGGTACTCCTGTGCTAACACTGGATGTATGACCATACTTTATTTGGCAATTCCATTGCCTATACCCACTTCTGCATCATAGTTCAAGGGCAAAGAGGAGTACTTTCTGGCCAAAAAAGAGTAGGAGTGAAGAGGGAGCCAAGATGGCAAAGAAAAGATAGGAACTCATCTGAGTTTTCCCAAATTCCCCTCCAAAACACTTTAAATAATGACTCAAAGTAAATTCTGAAATGCAAGAACCCACAAAAGGATGGGGTGAAACAATTTTCCAGCCCAAGAATATTTAGAAAGTTGGCAAGAAAGGTCTGTCACACCAGGGCGTGAGAGTGTAGCCTAATTCAGCACAGGCTGTGCCAGTAAGGCCACACCATAGGAAACCAGCAGCAGGCTAAAGGGAGAATCTACAAGATTCTGTGAGGAGCTAACTTGTAGAATAAGCCCTTTTGGTTACAAATTTGATGTTTCCCAATGTAGTTATACAGGCTAAGGCTAAACTTTTTAATTGGCTTTGATTCCACCATCATTTAACTTCTGATGTTCCTTTTTTTCATTCTTCACCTCAGATTCAAGTTCCAGAAAGGTAAGGAACTTTAGTTTATTACTTATAATTCCCTTTTGACATAAGTTAGCAAATTGTTATGTTTATACATTAAGAAATTCAAGTATCATCTAGCCCTCTCAGATTACCTGATTTGTGCAAAGGGTGAGCAATAAAATTGCATATATATATAATCCTGAACACATTTTCTATTTGACGCATACAATTATCTGATCCTGTTAATTTTTTAAACTTTTCTTTAAACAAAATTTTCAAGGGGGGAATGAAAGAAATTAATATTATGCTGTTATATTAATAGGTAATTATTAATTTGTGATCCATTGTTTTCCTTTTATTTCTATTAAAACCCAGCTCCTGAAAAGTAAGTCAATCTCTGAAGGGCATGGCAGGGTGATTGCTCCCAAACCTCAAGGCACCCAACTGGGAGACCTAATTTCTGTTTAAAATATAAACAGAATCTAGTCTGGGCAAGCCTTTGCCTGGAGGAAGAACCCCCTGTCCTTGATTGTCTCCATTAGAGTTTAGGGCAACCTAACTCATGAAAGAGAAAACTAGACAGAGAGGTCCTGATGGAAATGGCTTCTCCTGCCCAAATGCCTTGAGGCTGCTGAGTCTCATGATCAAGCCACATGCTCAGTAGGAGGAGCTGAAGACTTTTAGCCCACTCCTTCATTAAATGTCCACCAATAAGGGCTGATTTTCATTCATCAGAGGTATTCCCTTTCATAAGGTTTTAAGAGGTTTCAGGTTCTCCCTTGGAGTCTTTGGTTGCAGAGAGAAACCAGTGACTACCAATTTATTGATTTCTGGCTAGCTTAATTAATAAATTGATTATTATTACCCAGAAATTCTGCCTCCCAGGATTTCTATTCATTACATGAGCCAGCAATACCACTACTAGGTCGGTATCCCAAAGAGATCAAAGAAGAGAGAAAAGGACTTACTGGCACAAAAGAATTTATAGCACCTCTTTTAGTGAACAAAAGTTTGGAAAAAGAGGGGATGTCTATCAATTGGGGAATGGCTGAGCAAGTTGTGGTATGTGATTGTGATGGAATACTACCATGCTATAATAAATGACAAGCATGATGGTTTCAGAAAAACCTTAGAACTCTTATATGAACTGATGCAAAACGAAATGAGCAGAACCAGGAGAATATTGTACACAGTAACAAGGATTTGTGAGTACGATCACCTGTGAAAGACTTAGCTACTTTGATTAAGACAATGATCAAGGAAATTCCAAGGGATTTATGATAAAAATGATATCCACCTCCAGAGCAAGCACTGATGAACTCTGAATGATGATTGAAGCATACTTTTTTTTTTAAAAACCTACTTTATTTTTATTGTTTTCTTTTGTTTGTATTTTCTTTTGCAAGATGGCTAATAAGGAAATGTTTTGCGTGACCTCACGTATATAATTGATATAAGATTGCTTGTCTTCTCAAGGAAGGGAGAGAGAGAGGAAGGTATTTTGGAACTCAAAATTTAAAAAAAAATGATTGTTAAAAAGTTTATACATCCAATTGGGAATTATGAAATAATTAAAAGGTATTAAGAAGCTCTATTATTTCAATTCAAAAAGCATTTATTAAGAATGTATTATATGCACCGAAGATATAAAGACAAAAAAGTCCCTGACCTCAGGAAATTCATATTCTATAGCTCCAGAATTCCCCTGGGAACTTCAGATAAATTTCTGCATCATATACGAGTCTTCAGTATTTACTATATATAAGGCACAATGGGGTTTACAGAAATATGTAAAATGTGGTCCCTGATTTTAAGGACCCAAGTCATGTACCTTAAAGAACATGTACAAGGACATGTACGAGACATGGAGGCAGCTTGAATGGCTCGGTGGACATACCACCAAGCCTGGAGTCAGGAAGACTTGAGTTCAAATTCAGCCTCAGGCACTAGCTATGTGTAGTTGGGCAAGCCACTTAATCCTGTTTGCCTCAATTTCCTCATCTGTAAAATAAACTGGAGAATGAAATGACAAACCACTCTAGCATCTTTTCCAAGAAAACCCTGAATGAGGTTACAAAGAGTCAGACACACCTCAACAGCAACAACAAGAACACAATTGGTGCACTTAGAATTGAACAATATCCTATAGTATCTCAGAAGTACCAGAGAACCCTACGAATGAGGTGATCAAGGAGGGATTCATGCAGGCAGCAGTACTCAAGCTGGTTCTTGAAGAACGGGTAAGATTTCAAGAGGCAGGGAAATTGTAAGGAAAAAAAATCTGCTCTCAGCACAAGGTACAGCATGAACAAATGTTCTGTAGTAAATGGGGCTCAAGTCCAATTTAGCAAGAAGACTGTTTACATATGGAAGTTTGTTGGGAGGTAAGCATGAAAAGATATGGAACTGCCAGATCATAGGGGGCGTCGACTGAACCAAGAAGGGTTCTGAGTAAAATAGGAGAATGTCACAAAGTGGTGCTTTATGAATAGCAAGATTATGAAAATGATAAGGACATATTAAAAAGCAAAGTGACAGGGGTCTGAAGACTACTGCAATATAGTTCACATGTAAGGTAAGAAGGCCTTGAATGAAGACTGTGGAAGTGGGAATGGAAAAAAAGGGAGAGATGGGGGAGATACTGAGAAGGAAGTATAGAGAGGAATTGAATAACCAATTGTATATGTGAAAGAGAATGAAAGAGGCAAAGGGGGCCAAAAATAATTCCAATGGTTTAAATTTGAGAGAATGGGATAATGGTGGTATCACATTAAAAATTGGGAAGTCAGGAAAAATTGCTTTAGGGTATAGGACATTTTGAAGGTTGTTAGATTATTTATATATTATGGTTGTAATAATATTATCATAATAGATGTTAAAATTAAATTTTAAGTATGTCAAATTTAAGGTGCCTGTAGGTCATCTGAGGGAAATGAATAGCAAGTAGTGAGAAATGTGGTTCTGTCAGCCTACACCTGGCTGAATGACTCCAGGCAATTCATTTAATGTCTCTGAGAAAGTTTCTTCAGCTAAAAAATGGAAAGCATAGCTTACAAGATTGTGTGAGAGAATAATACTTCAAAAGATTTCCTTAGGGACTGTAAGCTCTGCACAGTTTAGTAGACAATGGTCACGGGTATCCATGGGGGCAGCTAGGCAGCACAGTGAGTGGATAGGGTGTCAGACCTCAAGTCAGGAGGACTCACCTTCAGGAGTTCAAATCCAGCCTCAGACACTTACTAGCTCTGTGACCCTGGGCAGGTCACTTAACCCTGTTTGCCTCAGTTCCTCATCTATAAACTGCTCTGGAGAAGGAAATGTCAAATCACTCCAGTATTTTTGTCAAGAAAACTTCAAATGGGGTTCAAAGAATTGGACACAACTTAAAAATGACAGAACAGCAACAACAAGCCAGGGGCAAAAAATTCATATTCTAGTAAAAAGCTTCTTTACACTTAGATCAGCTGGTCTCCAAGCAACAGACTAACCATCCCTGGACCATCACTTGAAGCTTTTCAAGACTGATAGAACCTTCCAGGGCTTGTACTTTGCTGGCCTTCAAATCCCAGTGTCTCTTCCATGTCATGTGGAAGCATTAGACTAAGATATCAGTGGAGTGCTTTGATTAAGGACTGGAGGAAAATTGATTCCAAAAATTTTTAATACATATGTTAAAAAACATATGTATGGAAAAGGAATGTGGCAATTAACTGTCTTTCTTTGCCCTTTTCCAAAAGCTCTGGGGTTCCACTGTATATCAGCAAGATATGAGTTCTCATACTACTGAAAGTTATGCTGAGTCAGTATTCCCAGACCTTCTTGTCAATCAGTGTTGGGGGAGGGGTCACCAGTCTGCAGCTTTGTATTACCTGCTATTTATCACCTACAAAGTCACCCACACTTCCTGTTTGTATCTGGCTAGTGTCACATACTTGCTACCTTGGAAAGGAATGGAAATGCAATGGCTCATTCCCTTTTGCTGATGTGGACCCATCTGAATTGTCTTTATTTCATTATGGGAGTTGTCAATAAAAGCTGGTCCCATCTTGAAGCCCTTGCTCATCTTCAGTGATCAGATCATCAACGTGTTGCTACCTTGAGATGCTTTTAAGAAACTTTGAATTCTCTTTGTCCAGAGTTTCATCTTAATAATCAGGGCAAGAGCCCAAACAAAGAATCTTCCTTTAAACTCTATCCCTCAAGAATAAAGGGCAGTGATAGGCATCTATACAGCCCACCGGTGAATTTTCTGGACCAGTTCAGAGATTGGGTATATGTTCAATGTTCCCATAATTCAGGATGTTTTAGCCTGGGGGTTTATGAACTTTTTTTAAACAACTGATAGCTACATCCCAATATAATTGTTTTATTTTGTATGTTTTAAAACAATATTCTGAGAAAGATTCCAATGGTTTTTTACCAAAATGCCAAAGGGGTCTGTGACATACAAAAATGCTAAAAACTCCTGTCATAACTTATTAAATGGGGTAACGGTATAATAATCTCTCCTAGATACATGTTCCAGAGTTCCGCAGAGCAATTATTCAGTTAAATTCAACAAGCACTAAGTATGTATCTTGTAAAAAACACTATGTTTACCTGCAAGAAATATAAATTTTAGCTTACTTTCCAGAGGGAGGTATAACACATACCCAAACAACTATGTTAGATACGAGCATTGAATCCTCTAAAGTGGCTCCTTGTATTCAGATTCGCATACTAAGAGTAATGATTATTTTAAATTGTTCTTTGGTTTTATCCCAATGGAAATATACTGAGCAAATTCAAATAATGGGATCATTTTGTTGCATTCAATATTCACACTAAACAAGACCTATATAACACATGTATCATTGTTGCTGTTGTTTGTCCTTCGTTTTCAGAGAGGACCACGATATCAGGGAGGTGATGCCATGACACCCAAGTAAATTCGATTTTAAGTGAGGGAGGGCTGTGCAAAGCTGCCAGCCTCACTTTCTCCTCCAGAACCATTCGGGTAAAATGGCAAGATAAAGATCAAGACGACTGGAGATGGCTCTGGATGCAGTGGGAATCCTTGGCCTTTTCAGTCTAAGGTCTTCAACTGGTCTCAGTTTGACTGAGGCAATGCCCGTTCAGTTATTAAGGCTAGGTAAGAACACGTATAAGATATTTACCACATGCTAAAAGAGACCAAAGAGATAAAAGCCATTAGCTATGGGAAAAATCAGGAAAGGTTTGCTGAGGAAGTGGCATTTTTAGTATGGCTTTAAAAGAGAAAGAGAACACCAAAGAGTATCTTTGGGATTATAGGACTTGAAAATGTATGCTTGAGAGTAAGGATTACTTCCTTCTTTGTATTTGTATTCCTATCACTAAGCACAGTATCTGGCATAAAATAGGAGCTTAATACAGGTTCATTAGCTGATCATACAATGCTATCCATACTTCATTGTTTCTATTCCAGAATAATCACTACATTTGTGATTTACCTCAACTCTACTATGCATATAATATTTTTCACTTTCCAAATTAGATTTTTGCTTTAAAAGTGCAGGTATCTTATGAAATATGAATTTCCCAATTATTCAGCCTTTTCATTTCCCTTATCCATTGGAAGAGAAAAGCATGAGTAGTAAACTTAAGAGAAAAGAGGAGGCAAAAGAGTAAGAAAGTCTTATCTCACTTTCCTTTCTAAACATTCAAGGAAACAAGAGGAAAGATGAGGGATATTTTTTTTATCCAATGGGGAGGAAAGGAAGGAAATTTTTCTTCCAGTGAATAGAGCAAAAATTAAACTATGCTGCTCTGGCTCTAATCTAGACCTCTGCGCCAAATTAATGCACATGTTTATGTGCCAATAAACCTGAGCTCATTTACAATTTTATGTACCCAAAAGGAAACTTCTCTCTTTTTAAAGTGGTACTTTGTTGAACACTAAAAAATATGGTTTTTAGCAAAGTGGGTCAGGTCTTTATTTACAAGGACCAGAGACTAATAGAATAAATCCCTGATCATGTCAAGATGTTTTTTGTACAACTATAGAAAACTTAAGAAAACTTAAGCATTAAAGATTTCTACATAAGAGTCAAGGACAGCCCGATCTATTAGTACTATCAGCCGTACAAGAAAGTAATTTCTTTTACCAGGGAATTCTCACTGTTTTTGAAAAAATTCAGCCACCTGGATCAGTCTTCCCTTTTAAAAGCAGATTTGAATTCATTTAAGCAAAGCTGATGACTCATAATTTCAAATAGTCATTTCTGAGCTTTTAGATAATAGCATAATCATAGTTATTGATTCATGATTCACTATTTGCGATTTTCTCCACTACTTTTTCTCAGAAGCAAAATGAATTACAAATATTAAATGCAAAATCTGGATCACTCGATTCCTCCATATTATCCTAGTAGAAAATATACCATAAAATATTAAGTGAATAAGCCTCCTTTGTCCAAAACACTGAGAAATAAAAATTAAGAAATTATTGAAAATTAAAACAAAAGCCATTTTTAGTGACCAGAAATAGAGAAGTCATTAACCCCAGTGGGGGAGAGATGCAGACATTTCTGATGCAGTTAACCCATTTCAAATTATGTTTATAATTTATAATTTTGTTTCCTAATGTGTCGAAGAAAGAACCATCACTTCAAAATCTTAAGTCTATTGGAAAACTTAAACTTTACAGTACAAAATAATATAGTCTGTCCCCATTTTTTTGTTTACAGGATTTGGTATTAAGTACCTACTATGTGCCAAGCATTGTGCTAAGTGCTGGAGATAACAAATAAAAAAAGCTGGAAAATTTCTGTTCTCAAGGAGCTTACATTTTAATCAGGGCAGACAACAGATAAAAGAGCATTCCTCTGATGCAGGGCAGATGGAAAGTCCTGGAAATCCGAAGGGTATAGAAGGAAATGGAATGACAATTTTGAGATTTCCCTAGGTTATTTATGTATTTGAGATAACAGTGTGGGAAGACTGCAAGGTATAGAGGTGAGGCATATGATAAGGCCTGCAGGACTTTAGGAGGCAGTAGAAGGGCAGTTAGGAAAGTTTAGTGGTCCTTATCAGGAGGAAGAGAGGTAATGACTTCTAACATATTGAAACTCTAGGAATGATCAAGCATGTTCTTCCTGCCCAGCCATATCCCTACCTACCATTTCTCCCCCTTATTTGTGTAGTGACAATACAACAAAATGAGAAATATTACATTTTCTCATAGAAACAAGTTGTTGCCATTTAGGATTTCCCCATTTCTTTCAAAATCATAAGATGTGTTATTTTGAATATTGATAAAATGATAAAACCCTGAAAGAGACAAAGCAGTCTAACAGTTACCTATATAGTTTCTCCTTTCATTAACGTGCTTTTTTATCATCCTATGGAGGTGACATAGGGATCTCCAAGATTGTGCAAACACTGGTAGGTACTACCAGGCTGGAAAGCTTGAGTGTTGGCACTATCACAGATTGGGCGACTCTTATGGGATTGGATAACTTGCCTACCTAAGTGTGGATAGGCTTATCACCAGAAGTTTGATGGCCATAACAACTCATGAAGATAAAATTTACTAAGCTGTTAAAGAGTGATCTGCATTAGGGGAAAGAGTTATTCTGGCCAGTAGGGCCAGGCCCTTGTGCAAGGCCTGCACTCAAGTCTGAGAGACAACCTTGTGCTGACTGAACCTTTTTCTTCTCAGAGAGAAAGAGAAGAGAAGAAAAAAAATTCCAGCTTAGATGGAGGCCAGGCGGGTAGAGTATCAAACCCATACCAGAAGCAGGGCAAAAAGATCAAAGTGGCAGGAGGAACTAGAGGTGGGGAGAGGTGTCAGAGACAGAAGGAGAATCAAAACTAGAATTTCCTAATAAAATTCAAGAAGGGAGCTAACAAGAAGCAAGGCATAGGCTTTGGCAGCCTTTCTTTTCTGACTTGATGTAGCTTCTATTACTTCAAGAGCTCCTTAAGCTACTGCTGCCTTTATTACCCTCTATGGAATCTATAGGGCTATGAGTTTACTCATATTGCTATCAACTGGAGTACTCTCCAGGCCACTGCCTCCTCATTCACTGCCATGAATTTATGAAGAATTATACCAGAGTACTCAGTGATGAAATCCCAGATCCCTAAAGTTGTGGAATATACATTTCCCAAGAGGATTGATCTGCATTTGTAATTTTTTCCTTCCAAAATGAAGGTGAATGGAATACTCATGATTAGTTGATGGATGAGTGAAGTAGTTTGTCAGGGACAGAGCCAAGATGGCAGAGTGAAATCAGGGACATGCCCAAGCTCTCTCACAAATTCTTTCAGATAGCTCTTGAGAAGTGAATTTGAACAGATCTGAGAGAGGTAGAATCCACTAGGAGACGGAGTGTGGCAGATTTCCAAGCCAAGGGAGTCCAGAAAGTGAGGGATCTGTTGCACTGGGCTGGGAGGGTGCTGGGTACATGGAACCACCCCGACCATACCAGAGCACCATACTGGAACAGGAGCAGCCCAGCCTGCTGGCTGCAGTGGCAATCCCAAGGCCCCTTGCACAGGACAACAGCTAGGTGAGACAGAAGTGCAGAGCAATAGCAACTTCTCCTGGAGCTATCAGCCCAAAAGGTTTGAAACTCACCTTGAACTTCTGAGAGCCATGAAGACCAAGTAAACTCTAAGAACTCTCCTCCCTCCCTTGGATAGCCCAGAGAATACTGCCCTAG
>JAQQSZ010010212.1:0-12571 GCA_028646595.1 Phalanger gymnotis
TACTTCTATTCCACCATCAGCACAGGCTCTGTCACCACAGTGCTCCTTTTCCCCCAAGAACAGCCAACCAGGACCACAATACAGATCCCAGCAGGGCACAGCAAGAGAATCTGCCTTTGTGCCCACAAAGCATTCCTTGTACTCCTGCTCTGATTTGCTGCTAGATCCTTCCCATGGTGTGAGCCAGGGACTTGGGAAGCTGCTGAGGCTGGTGCTCTGGAGGCAGCCTCAGGAGCTTCCTGCTGCTGCTATGGCCACTGCTGCACTACTTCCTCCACTCTCAGAACTGGTGGCCGTGCTGCTCTGAACTCAATTCCGCAGTTTCCCCCTAACCTGCTTTTTGGCTTTTGTGGGTTGAGAAGTCTGGTAACTGCCTCAGCTCACTGTTTCATGGCCCCAAGGCCTGTTCAGGCTGCCTGACTCAGGGTCTGGTCTGTCCTGGAGTGGCCCATGCCAGGTGACTCTCCACTCACAGCACCACACGATAGACCCTTCCTAGTGACCATCCAGGCTCTTCTGGGCTGGATACCTGTTTCCCTCTGCTATTTTGTGGCTTCCACAGCCCTAGAATTTGTTCAGAGCCATTTTTTACAGGTGTTTGGAGGGATTTGGGATGCAGCTTAAGCAAGTCCCTGCTTTGTAGCCGCCATCTTCGCTCCACCCCTTCTAATGTTAAATTTTCTATTCAGCTCTGGTCTTTTCATCAGGAAATTTTGAAAGTCTTTTGTTTTATTAAATGATGTTTTATTTTTCCCTGAAGGATACTCAGTTTTGTTGGGTTGCAATCATAGGTCCTTTGCCCCCTGGAATATCATATTCCAAGCCTTCCATTTCCTTAATGTGAAAGCTTCTAAATCTTGTGTGACCCTGACTGTGGCTCCACAATATTTGAAACATTTCTTTCTGGTTGCTTGAAGTATTTTCTCTTGGACATGGGAGCTCTGTAATTTGGCTATTCCTGGGAATTTTCATTTGGAGATCTCTTTCAGGGGATGATCAATGGAGTCTTTCAATATCTATTTTAATCTCTGAATCTAAGATATTGGGGCAGTTTTTCCCTTATAATGTCTTAAATATGGTGTCTAGGTTCTTTCTTTTTATCAGGGTTTTAAGGTAGTCCAATAATTCTTAAATGATTTTTCCTTAATCTATCCAGATCAATTGATTTTTTCCAATGAGATATTTCACATTTTCTTCTATGTTTTCATTATTTTCTCTTTATTTTGTTGTTTCTTGAAGTCTCATGGAGTTATTAGCTTTCACTTGCTCAATTCCAATTTTTAAGGAATTATTTTCTTTAGTGAGTTTGTGTACCTCTTTTTCCATGTGTCCAATTCTTCTTTTTAATGAGTTCTTTTCGTCAGAGAATCTCCATGTCTCTTTTCCCATTAGGCCAACTTATTTTTAATGTGTTATTTCTTCAGGAGTTTTATGCTCTTTTACCAAATGATTAATTGTCTATTCATAATTTTCTTGCATCACTCTCATTTCTTTCCACAATTTTATCTACCATCACTCTTATCTTTCTTTAACTCTTTAAGGAATTTTTTCTGGCCTTAGATCCAATTAGTATTTTTTCTTTGAGGCTTTGCTTATAGTTGTTTTCACATTGTTGTCTTCTTCAAAGTGTATGTCTTGGTCTTCCCTACCATTATAGTTGCTTTCTATAGTCAATTTCTTTTTGTTTTTAATTTGCTCATTTCTCCATCCTATTTCTTCACTCGGAGGTTAATGTTAAAGATAGGCTTTGTTTTCCTGCAGGTGGGGAGGCACAGTGCCAAGTTTCAAGCTTTCTCGTGCTGCTGTTTTCAGAGGTAATTCTGGGGGTCCACAAATTTTCAGTGCTTCCAAGTTGGAGTTATCCTGAGGGAGATATGGTCACTGCTCTCTTAGTATGTGCTTTGGTCTTTACCCAGAAAGGGCTGCTGCTCCCCTGCAGCCACAAATAATTTGGGCTCCTCTTGTCCCTAGAATTGTTACCAGGGACCCTGCTCCTTTGTGACTAAACACAAGCATTCCTCTTCATACTTGATCTGCAACCCAGAAGTTCTTATGGGTAATAGAGTTGCCAATTCACAACAGCTGTACCCAGTGCCAGCAAAAGGTCACCTGTAATCTCTTTCTATCCAGCTGTCTGTCTGCCTTACCATCTCTGGGATGAGAGCTCTTGAAAGCTGCTGCTGCTGTTACAGCCACCTCCAGGGTTCCTGCTATTGCTACTGCTGCGTTTCTGGCATGTGCCCACCTTGGTACAACAGATCTCTATTATGGACATACTAAATTACCTTAGGCTTGAAAAATATCTCCCTCTGACCCTTTGGGGGTCTACTGCTCCAAAATTTGATTTGAGACATTATTTTAAAGTTGTTTGGAAGGGACTATTGGGAGAATTCTGCTTGGCCCCACCTATACTCCTATTCCTCCATCTTGTGTCTACCCTAGTAAACCTTCCAATAATAAGGCTTTCTGTACTTAAGTTAGTCTTCAGACGATAGACATATTAGACAGGTAATTAAAGTTTTTCCCATTTGGTAGAAACAGCCAGTTCCTCTGTCATAATCTTCAATAAACCCAAATCACCTTTATTCCAGAATAAGGCACTGTTTATACATCTCCTCTTCACTCATACAGTCACCACCTTCAGACACACCCCTATAGCCTCATGTCTAGACTATTGCAATAGCCTTGTGTTTGGTCTCCCTTCCTCAAGCCTCTCCCCAATTGAGCTTATCCTCCATTTAGCTACTATTGTGATCTTCATAAGGTACAAGTATGATTACGTTACCTCTTACTCAACATATTCTAGTGACTCCCTATCGCCTCCAGGATCAAATCTAAGATGTTTTGTTTGGCTTTTAAAGCCCTTCACAATCCTTTCTTACCTGTCTAGTCTTCTTACACTTTGTTCCCCTCCATGTTCTCTGTGATCCAACCTACGAACTAACTTTTGCTGGTTACTCCTCCTCTATGCCTAGAATGTCCTTTTCATCTCTACCTAATGGTTTCCTCTGCTTCTTTCAAGCTACAGCTCAAATTAGACCTTCATCAATTAGCTCAAGAGATCCCCTCAGTTGTCCCTCAATCACTGCTAGAAATTTCTCTCTGAACTGATCTCTAATTTTTACTGTATATATCTGGGATGTACATTTTTATTTTCCTGTTGTCTCCTCCATTGCAATGTGAGCTCCTTGAGGACAGAGGCTATATTTTTGTCTTTCTTTATATCCCTATTGCTTAGCACTTTGCCTGGCACACATTAAATAGCACTTTATAAGTGCTTGATGCCTAAAAAGGGCTTCTGTGGAGGCTCCAAGATAATTGAATAAAAAGTTCTCTGTTACTCTCAGTATTTTTGTAAGTTCATACTTGTTTTCCTTCTTGACTCATTTTATAAGACTGTCCCATTCTTGGATGTTTCCTTGGTTGTATACTCTCACTTCCATCTTTAGTAGTTAAATTTTTGAAATATAAGATTATTAGAGAGTTCCCTTACACCAACATCCAAATATTTAACACCCCTACTTTTCTTCTTCATTAAGATTAATCATGATCCCATTATTAGAATTATGTTTTGTACAGCCTGTAATTGCTTTTTACCTTGTCTTTGATGGCTGCCCAAGCTCTAAGTGCTCCATAGTGTCCTCTTCACCTACCTTTATGGCTTTTGGAAGAAAATGTTTTCATCTGTCCATTTCACTGGGGGAGGTCTTTACATGCTTGCAGTAGACATCCCTTTAACTCATCAATGGGTTTGAGGCCTGTTGGTTACTATCAGCCTAGTTTAGCATAATAGATGAACACCAAAGGTGGATGAGCGGCCCTGAAAAGGGCTTGTCAAGCTCATACACCCTAAACACTTTATAAACTTGAAATGAGAACTCCATGCTGTTTGTCAGCAGGACAGCTCATTTGTCTCCAAGAAGCAAGCGTTCAAGGCAAGAGTCCACCAAAAGTAAAGTACAAGTGAAGCTTAGAAGGATGCAGAATTCTTGGTTCAGTAAGAAGGCTGATGAGATTCAATTTCACAATAACAGCAACAATTCAAAGTGCTTCCATGATGCCCTGCAGATTGTGTATGGGCCAAAGACCTCTGGTTCATCTCAACTCAGAGCTGATGAAGCCACACTGTTGCATGATAAAGACAGGATCCTGGAGAGATGGGATGGATACTACTCCTATAGTGTTCTCAACAGATTGTCATTAACCATTGCTGAAGTCATTGATCATATGCATCAGGTTATAATTAATGCCTCTCTTGAAAAACCTCCAAATGAAGAGGAGGTATTGAATGCCATCAGGCTCTTCTTGAGTGGCAAAGGATTTGGCATGGATTCCAACTCAGCAGAGATGTACAAAGCAGGAGGTCCACTGCTCATGAAGAAGCTGACTGAAATTTTCCAGAATATATGGCAAGAGGAAGCTATCCCCCAGGAGATCAAGCATGACTCTATAGAGGAAAAGGCAATAGGCAGTCCTATGACAATCAGAGGGATCTCTCTCTCTCTCTCTCTCTCTCTCTCTCTCTCTCTCTCTCTCTCTCTCTGTTGTTGCTCACAAGATTCTTGCCAGAGTGTGAAGCACCACAGCTTCACAAAGAGACAAGGAATAGTTGTTGATAGGGTGCTTGTTGCCAGTCAATTCCAGGAGAAATACCAGGAGCACAACAGAAGTCTGTACACAATGTTTATTGACCTGACCTGACCTTTGATGCTGTTAGTCATGAGAGCTTATGGAAGATTATGGTGAAATTTGGTTGCCTGGAAAAGTTCATTAGTATTATACACCAGTTTCATAATGGTATCCTGTCATGAGTTCTAGATTAAGGCTAATGCTCTCTTGCTTTCCCAGGCACAAACAGAATGAAGCAAGAATGTGTGCTTTCTCTCATGTTTTTTAGCATTATGTTTTCCATGATGTTGTCAGAAACTTGCAAGAAGACCAAAATTGTCATCAATGTCAGCTACCACACTGATGGTAAACTATTTAATTTGAAAAGGCTACAAGACAAGACCAAAATGGAAGTAGAGGTAGCACACAATTTTTTGTTCACAGATGCTTGTGCACTCAATGAAACCTGTGAGGCTAAGATGCAAAAAAGTATAGATCAATTCTCTGTCATTTGTGCTAATTTTATCCTGACACTCAACACCAAGAAAAGAGTGGTCTTCCACCAGCCAGCAATACACTATTCATATGTGGAACCATTGGTCACAGAAAATGGAGAAATTTTGAATACTGTGGATGAGTTCTCTTTCTTTGGCAGTACGCTTTCCAGGAATGTCCACATAGATGATGAGGTTGATGCATGCATTGCTAGAGCAAGTTTAGAATTTGAGGGGCTCTAGAAGAAAGTGTGGGAGATAAAAAAGGTATTAGGTTGTATACCAAAACAAAAATCTACAGAGCTATTGTGCTGATGTCATTGATATACACCTATGAAAACTGGACGGTCTATCAGTGCCATGCCAGAAAATTGAACTTCTTTCACTTGAATTGTTTTAGGAAAATTCTGAAGATTACCTGGCAAGATAAGATACTGGACACTGTGGTCCTCTCTTAAGCTAAATTGCTGAGCATTCAAACTCTACAGAGAATATAACTCTGATGTCCTAGCCACAAAGTCTGAATGCCAAATGTGCACTTACCTAAAGGACTACTTTACCAAGAACTCACACAAGACAAGTGCTCATATGATGGTCAGAAGTGGAACAAAGACACTCTCAAGGCCCATTTGAAGAATTGATTGTAAAATATGGGAGATTCTGGCACAGGACCACCCATCATGGCATGACCATATCAAAGAAGGCAGTGTACTCCATGAACAAAGGAGGATCGCAGTAGCACAAAGGAAATGAGTCTGCGAAAATCCAGAGACATCTCCATCTCAAATGTTCTGATGGACTGCTTATACCTGACCTGTGGCAAAGCCTTCTGAACTTATATTGGACTATACAACCACAGCCAAACACACTGTATCCTGACCGCCACATTGTGATGTCACTGGTCTTCTTTGAAAATTAAGGATGAACAAATTGTTTTTGAATTACCCTCCCTTTCAGAGCCAGAGTATGTGAATCTACTGCATCTAGCTCTAAATTTTTAAACCACAAAGGTAGGAGAATTTTAGGAAGATATTCCCTGAAGTACCCTTGTATTATTAATTATATTATTGCAGTTGCATTATTGTATTGTATTATTAATGTATTGTTAATGCAATGGGAAGATCTTCCCCATCCATTAATAGGCCCATGTCACCTATCTGTGTCACATGAATCTGAGTCACATGGAAGCCTGAGTCACATGAGACTGTGGTAGGAGGAGCTTGCCAAAGAGATGGAGCAGGAAGGGGTGGAGCAGGAAGCTGGAGTGATTCAGAGCTGGGAGAGAGGCTGAGGGAGTTGCAGCTTGGAGAGAGAGAGAGTGATTTTGCTTAAGGGAGTTTGTGGGAAGGCCCTAACAGAGGGAAGGCTTGGGGATGGTGGTGCTCTCTGCACTGATAATGTGTATAGATTTCTTTGTTGCCGTGGTGGATTTGGCTCTCTGGTGTTTGAATAAATGTTTTGGTTCTGTTTTCCATGAAGAGAGTCTATTATATTTTGCCATTCAGAACTACACCAGCATATCCATAGCAGACACAGCCACTGTGGGTATCACACTGGAGTTTGCAAGAACTTTGTCTTGTTCTCTCAAAACAAACCCTTATGCCTCAGATGTTTGAAAAGAGATGATGTCATATGACAATAGAAATAAAAATTGAAACATCCAGGACAGGAACAAAGAAAGAAAGCATAAGGAGACCTTAGTGATGATTTGGAGTTCCATCTTTAATTATATAGATGATAGGACTGAGGCCCAGAGATGCAGTGCATGCCAAGTTCACCCAGTTAGCTCATGAGCAGAGTCAGGACTAGAATACAGGTTTTCTGTATTTTTTTCCCACAGAACTAGCTGTCACAAACTTTGTCAATGGCAGAGCAGGAACCAAAAGTTACCTGCCCTTACTCATTTGACTATAGAGCAGTACACAGAGAAGGATGGGACTAAGACAAAGAATCATTAAGAGCATCATCCCAGAAATGTCTAGAGATTCAACAAAATGATAAGATACATTTAGGCCCTCAAAGAAGATACCTTTATTCCCAACCCCCTCATCCCCAATTGGAGCATTGGCTTTCTCCTTTAACATTATTGTCATAGCCACTCCATATCCAAGAGGAATATCAAAGATGATATCAAAGGAATATCAAAGATGATACATTCCCAAGATTATTTTATGCGACTACAGTCATTCTCAACAATTAAGCATTACCCTTAACGCTGACTCTTTCTATATAATTATCACCATGAGAAGCATTGCAAATGTACTTCCAGGGATTTTGTCATCAGATACTTGGCTCAACTTCATTTAAATTGCTTATATTCAGCTCTACCTCAACGACCAGACATAAGACTTTAGTATAACTGGCTTACCAATTCCATATCCAGACATATATAGCTCAACGATGATCATAAAATTTCTCCCAATTTTATAATGAAAACCTCTTCCAGAAGAAAACATTTCATTTCTGCATTGCTTGTGAATATTAACTTTGTATTCACAGTAAAACTGCTCACTTAGACTGACAATGAACTGAGTTCTTAAAAATCTCAGAATGAATTTTTCCTGCTACCCATTTGTAAAGTCAAGAGGAGCATGATACAGCATCGCTGAGCCAGGATATTAAAGCTACTACCTGGGTTCTAGCCAGAGAGCGCCTATGGAATAGCTGGATGACCAAGGGAAAGTCGTACTCCCAGAAATGTAATTTTTTCATCTATAAAATGAGGAAAATGTGTTAATCACTGTTATTCCTTAAATTCAAAATCTCTTGATTACTGTGAATAATTATCAATTAGAAACTCAGAGTAGAAATTTGGGCATGATAAAAATTCAAGTTAAATAAAAAAACCCAAATCAAGTTGTTTGTTAAATTCATTAGTAAGCTGTTTATTGCTATTAAAGGTACAAAAAAATGGTATCCCTGAAGCATAATGTTAATGTACAAGTAGAATATTTAAAATAATTAAACAGTTATTAAATATGCTATAAATTAGTAGTTATAAATCACATGATTGCTATAGACAAAATCTGACATAGTTCACAAAAAGCCAGGCACTGATATCATCTTGAAGAAGACAAAGATTTTTTTTTGATAAAAGTCCCCTGCACACTCTCGTCTGACTTCTGCCAGTGGAAAAGCAGGAGGCTCCATTTGGAGTCTGAGGATTTGGGTTCAAGACCTAGATCTGCTACCTGCTACCTGCTACTCATATGACTTTTGGAAATTCACTTTACCTCTCCTCCTTGGTTTCCTTGCCCGTAAATAGAAAATGCTGGAGTAGATGTGTCTACAATCTATGGTATGGCAACCCCATTGACGTTTAGAATTTTTGCTTCTTTGAAAGTGAAGATGCAATTTTCCTTTCTCAATTAAAGGTTTCTGTATTCATTTTTTGTCAGGCTTGAAGTGAACACTAAACTATCCAGCACCAGAAACTGTTTTTATCAATACATAGAAACTATATCTCTAAAGCAGATATGGGTTCTAGCTCATACAGGTTTCAGGCAATTTCTGATTCAAGTGGCTTTTCTGGCAACCTTTTCATAAAAAAACCCAAAATATCTTCATCCTGCTATCCCACTCTTACTCAAATACTTCCTTGATTCAGAAGTATGTGGGCACACACACACACACACACACACACACACACACAAATATACAAACCCATAAAGATGATACCACAAGGTGGATGCCTGACTGGGCAAGCCTTAGAATGTTCTATGGGGATAAAATAAGACCCACTACCTTCACAGAAAACGTGGAGGATGATTTTTGCTGCAGAAAAGTAATATAATTGACTTTCCTACCTTCCCATGGGCAGCTAGATGGCACAGTGTATGTAGTGCTTGGCCTGGAGTCAGGAAAATCCTGGCCTCAGATACTTACTAGCTTTGTGATTCTGGGCAAGTCCCTTAACCCTGTTTGCCCCAGTCCCTTCATCTGTAAGATGGGCTGGAGGAGGTAATGACAAACTACTCCAGTATCTCTGCCAAGAAAACCCCAAACAGGGTCATGAAGAGTAAGATGCTACTGAAAGACTGAAAAACAACAATCTCTCCATATCTACTGTTCCCTTACAGTGTCAAGAAACTGCAGGAGCTTTAAATAAACAGGACCAAAGTGCTGCCTGCCCCTAGGACATAGATATTTTAGTTTTTACAGACTTTAGCCCAGTAATATATAAAAGCTCTGGAAACTCAGTAGAAGTAAAGATTTTTAATAACCCAAGGGCAGTAGCAATCTGTGGACTTGACTAAATGTTTCCTGACTCACCAACAACTCCACAAGGTGACTATGCAACCATGAATCTTTCTTGCACAAAGGCCTAGTTACTTTACCCTAATTGCCATTACATTCCTATTGTGAGCATTTGTACTTATTACTTCGCCAGCTGTCATACATAAGGAATAATGACAGTGCTTTCCTCAGAATTCTTCTCTAGACAAGATTCACTTTGGTCTAATCTGGGGCTGTTTCTCATGTATGTCAGCTTCCCTTCATGATCTAATTCAGACCAGTTTCCCAAGCCCCTTCTAGGGATGAGATAGACACAGATTCACAGATCTCCTGCTATGGGATCTCAGTTTCCCACACAGACATGATCTAATTCCTTGGATCTAAATAAAATGTGCAAGTTCTAAAGGAGACATGTGACTCATCAAAAAGTGTAATAGTGAAGTAGTTTCTAGTTTTCCATTGCCATGGGAGATGTGTTGGTTGCTTTTCACAGCCCTATAAGAATCAACATCGTGGAAGAAAATTCAGTAGTAAGTAAGTTGGCCTACTGAAACAGAAAAGAAGACCGACCAGGATCTTGATTTCTCCTTAGCTTTATTGGTTTGCAGACATGATGAGGAGAGAAAATATCAGCTGATGAATCACCCATTCCACTTTTGTGACTATGAATGAATGAATGAAAAAGTATATGATAAGTGCATACTCTATGCCATGTACTCTGCTAAGTGCTAGGTTTAAAAATAACAAGAAGCAAGCTACCATATGCCTTCAAAGTGCTTACATTCTAATAAGGTAAGACATAACATATTGTGGAGTGGTAGCCATGGAGAAGTACTTTAAACTGGAAAGTCACAGAGCAGAGTCTTGGGCAATTGATTGTCATGGGACTTCTGGGAAAGATTGTGTCTATTTGATTACTCTCTGTATGTAAGGTGGATTTTAGTGTGTGTACAGTGGAATTTTGTTATTCTTTCTTAGAGTTTAGTTTCCCAGAATCCATGGCCATAACAATCTCTATTTCCCAGGCTCATGACTTAGAAACATCTCTACCACACTTGCACAGCATTATATAGTAATAAATACTATAAATATTTGTGCTTAAATTATAAATACCCACTGCGAGTGCACAGTGAGATATAACGGTGAGATAATGTAAACTTGTGAGGCAATTACTGGCAAAATGCCTTCTTTGTCTATTGCCATAAAAGCAAGTGGGCACTGGTCAGCGAGTGGGGAACCCTTAGGGTTGAATGCACAAGCTGGAATTCTGTGCATGCCTTGACTGGCTAACATCAAGGCTTGGGAGGAATCTGTATTTGCCTCAACTGGCCCCCATTGAGGCTTGAGGGGATTTGGGGGAGTGCACAAGCTGTGCCTGTCTCAATTGACCACATTGAGATATAGGCATAGTTGCCCCCTCTTTCTCTCTGGCTCCTGTGAGAAGGGTGATTAGGCAATGCTGTGGGAGTTGGTGCTCCCATTATCAGCAACCCCTTTGAGAAGACCAGACAACAATAAAGTAAGATTATTAACCCCTCCAAAGCTGTCTTCCTGTCCTTCCTATCTGACCAGATCAAGAGTGAACCTGTACTAGCAGCCCTCCTATCTTATTTTCTCTTATATCAGTCATTGGATCATTAACCAAACTGAAACTTCTTTTATCCAGGAGTTCAAACAGTGTGTTTTCATTTTCATTCTCTCTGTCTTCGTCTCTGTCTCTGCCACATGAATTAGGTACTCAACAAAGAAGGGCAGCTAGGTGGCACAATGGATAGAGCACCAGGCCTGAAGTCAGGGAAACCTGAGTTCAAATCTTGCCTCAGACACTTAATAGCTGTGTGACCCTAGGAAAGTCATTTAACTTTGTGTGCCTCAGTTTCCTCATCTGTAAAATGAGCTGGAGAAAGAAATGGTAAACTGCTCCAACATCTTTGGCAAGAAAACCCTCAAAAGGGGTCATGAAGAGTCGTATACAACTGAAAATACCCAAGGTACTTAACAAATGGTAGTCAACTGTATCTGTCTGTTTCCTTGTTTCTCTGTCTATCTCTACCTCCCTGCTCTTTCTAAGCACATTCCCATTTATATCACATATATGGTATCATGAATCACACAAGGTATCAGAGTTTAAGGAAATTTGGAAGACTTTTAATCCAACTCATACCTCTCCAAAAGCATTCCCACATACAATATACATTACAAATGTACATCTAGCCTCTATTTGTCAATTTACAATAAGAAGGAATTAATTATCTCCTGAGGTAGCCTATTTTTCTTTGACTGACTTTTCTTATTAGGAAGTTTTTCCTTATAACAAATATAAACATGCCTCTTTGAATTTTTTCCCCATTGTTCCTAATTCTGAGGCCAATAAAAACTCCACATGACAACTTTTTAAAACCTTAGAGCCAGCTATCATGTACCCCATGAGTCTTCTCTAGATTAAATATCCCTACTTCTTTCAACAAATACTTATATCACATGAACTAAAGGTCCTTCACCATGCTGATTGAAGTCCTCTGGTTACTCTCTGCCTTATCAATGTCCTAACTAAAATAGAATCCCCATCCAATGCAAATATGTGTCAATCAACCATATCAATTTTTTGCCTAACAGGCATGGAGTAGTGCATTGAGTAGTGCTATAAGAGAATATAAAATAATTGGAAGACATGCTTCCTGCCCTGGAAGAGATTAAAGTCTAGACATAGAGGAAATTTTCATGCACATGAAACCACTGGAGGATGAATTTATAAGACATACATCAAAAAACACAAATTATCATAGGATAGACTTCTCATGAAAGTGCTGAGGAGGTACTGTGCTTGGAAGAGTAAAATTTTAGTCATTGAAAGACATGAGAGATACAGGTTAGTGAAAAGAGGTTCTACATATAGAATATATCTAAACATAGAAAAGGGAAAATCACTTTGGCAGGAGGGAAGAAATATATTTATTTCTCTGAAGGGAAAGTTCTACATACAGAAGTAACAAAATATAATCAATTTAATAAACGTCTATTCAGCTTCATATATGTGAAATACTTTGTGCTATCAATAGGATACCAAGAAGTATAAAACAGCCCTTGCCATCAAGCAGTTTGAAATCTGGTTGGGGAGATAAGACAAACATGAGGAAGAAAGGAAGGAGGGAAGGAAGGAAGGAAGGAAGGAAGGAAGGAAGGAAGGAAGGAAGGAAGGAAGGAAGGAAGGAAGGAAGGAAGGAAGGAAGGAA
>JAQQSZ010010213.1:0-12570 GCA_028646595.1 Phalanger gymnotis
TATATGTAAATATCTATATCTATATCTATATATCCTTGTATGTATCTCTGTATCTGTACCTTTGCTGTATCTTTTAATAAGCAGTTTACTTTTATTTAAAAAAAAAGTCAACTTCTGCTCCTGTACCACATCCTAGCCCATTCTCTTTTATCTAATATCTATATTTATATGCACATATAAATATGTACATAAATGTAAATGTGTACATATATGACTATACATATAATATATGTATATGTACATATATTATATATATATGTTTTATTTACTTCACTCCTTAGGATATGAATTCTTTAGGAACAGGGACTGTTTTGATTTTCTTTTTTTTAATCTCCATTTATTAGCACTATCCTTAGCAGATAAAATTGTTTAATTAGTGGTTATTGATAGATTGCTAAGTCACTAGGTATTTTTCCTCAAAAATGGAAAATGCAATGAAATTATAATAGCAATGTATAATTTGATTAATGCTTATATATAAGATGGCAATGGTACTTGGAGCAACTTAATACACTATGACCCTTATTTTTTGTATCATCACTATAGAACATATAGAATCCCAAACACGTGACTTAAAACTATTCCAGCATCTTTTCTACTATGTAATTTTCTCAATGTCTTAGGTGCAGAAAAAACCTAGAATGGTAAAACACCTTCTGATCTTTAAAAATGTATTAAACATAACATCTCAGGTTCACTGATGTCTCTAATAAAAGGGTATGGAATTGAAATACCTTACAAAACATCAAGTATTTCTTCATTGTGTTTTCAATCAAAATTAATTCAGGATACTAGAAGCACATACATAGAAGTATAGAATTTTAATATTACACAGAGAAAAACCAAATAAAAATTTCCGTGTGAAATGACAAAATGATAACCACCTGTTTAATAAATCCACTAGGACACTTAGAGTCATAGAACTGAGAATGCTAGATCTGGAATAGAACATAGAATGTAATATATTAAAGCCAGAAAGGGCCTTCATTTAATTTGATTTTAGAAAGAAGCCAACTGAGCTAAAAAGAAGTCAAGAGACATTCAGAAAATAACACAACAAAGACCAGTTTCCTAATGTCTACTACATTGCCTCCTTCCATTGGTGTTTTGAAAACTGATCACTAGTATCAGTCAACAAGTACTTACAGTGTCAATTAAGTTCTCTCCATTGATTCATAGTTTGTAAATGACCTTAGACTCTCCAAGGTACACCTAAGAAGCACGAGCTCTGGTAGTTTCTATCAAGTTAGGATGGCTTTCAATACAGCTACATTAACCGACTCTAATATATTAGTGATCAGAAGACCAGCATGGCAGAATTCAGAGATGCTCATTATTATAAGGTTAGTTATAAGATTTAGACCTAGAAAAGATCTTTATTTTGCAAATGTGAAAGCTGAGGTTCATAAATTTTAAATAATTTGCCCAGGGTCATACAGGTAGTGAGCAACAGAGCCAGGGTCTGAACCAACATAACTTTGACTCCAAAACTAAACCAAACCAAACCAAAACTATCCTTTTTACCATATTATACCGAATATTAGGATACTTGTTTGTTTGTTCATTTATTTGCTTATTTGCTTTTTTTGTTTGTTTTTCCTTATTTATTTATTCATGTTTTTGCTCATACATTCATGTTTGTCCATAAGAAATCATCATACCTCCTATACTATTGGAAAATCTTCTTTTATGATAAAAGGGCTAGTTTCTGCATTGGTAATCACAAATATGGAATCATAAATCCTTCAGGTTTTCATTTAAAGTTTCACTTTCCTATAAGCACTCCAAACCGTGGTTTTTTAAGGTGTAGACCTCCTTTTAATTGTGATTTTCCATGCTTTAAACATTTTAAAGGGTTTCTTTTTTCTTCCTTTTTTCAATTACAAAATAAATATATACTAAAGCTTTGTGAAATTCACGGACTACTTTTATATTCCTTATTTTTGGGAAAGAGATAAAAATCACCTCCTTTTTTCTTTCTCTAGTTCATCTTTAATTTTTTTTATATTTTCTCCATACTAAGAACAGACACAATAAAGAATATGTAAACGTATTAAAAATTTCAATTTCTCATCGTATCATAAAAACACGGGTTGCCATGGCCAAAGAGGTTAGGACCTTGTGGCAAGAATTCTACTGAGGAGCCTTTTGATTTTAAACTAGGCTAATTCTTACACTATAGATATAATATTTTGCTTAAGCTGAATTAGAAGCCATTCTAGAAGAGTAAAAAAAAAAACCCACCAGAATTTATGTTCCAAATAAAATACTTCTGTATGATAAAGCTTCTGATATTTGTGTAATGAGAGTGATTGACTGTTTTCATTATTTTCCTATGCCTACCTTTGGAGTCTTCATAAGGTGAAAATATGGATGTTCTTATCTAGTTCCTCATATAATTTGCTATTTCTTTATTTATCTCTAGGCTATATTCCTCACTCTCTTGACTTTCTCATGCAAAGAAACCTCATCACTCTGGAAGCTTGTTTTACAATTGGACTTCACACATTGGACGTAACCTCCTTCCTTGTATCCTTTCCCTCTGATTGACTGGTTCCTCCCAGATCCTCCATTTTAAGGAGGATGCCCATGGCAAACACATCTTCATTTCTCTCCATTCCTGATTCTCCCAACACTCTCAGCCATTTCTCCAGGACAAGTTGCCTTCGTCTCTTTCATTTTTCAGCTCCCTACTTCCCCTCATGCCCCAACCCCCCAACTCTTCTCAGTTTACTTTTATGTGTTGTCTTTTTCCATTAGAATGTAAGCTCTTTGAGGAAAGGGTGTCTTTCTGCTTTTATTTGTACTCCCAATGCTTAACCCAGTGTCATGTACGATGTCAGCATTCAAAAAATTCCTGTGGTTAGCTAGCTTGACACTTTATCCTCTGCGATAGATGTTGGTCAGTAAATTATAATTATTTTCTTGGTGGATTCTGTATGTCTATTGTAAACTATGCGTTAAAAATTCACTGCTTTTTAACCCAAAGGATGAGCTTGAGATCATAGTACTGAAAGCATCTATCTCAAAATGTATCTATGTATTTCAAAAGCTATCTCTTTCAAGAAGTTCTTTCCTGATTCTTAGAGTTAGTTTCTCTCCCTTCAATATCAATAAACCTTTATTAAGCACCTAATATTTGCCAGCCCCCTGTGCTAAGCACATATGAAAGCAGCATATATGTGTGAATATTTATATATGTGCATGTATGTGCATATGTTTATATAATTTTGTACATTTTACTTATTCGTGCATATGTTATCTCACTTTAGTAAAATGTAAGCTCCTCAAGGGCAAGCATCCTTAGTTTTGTGCTCCCAGAATAGAGCACTATGCCTGGTGCATAGTAGGACCTTACTTTTCTTGTTGATTGATTGGAGAGTTTCTCAAATGATGTTTCATATAGCCTTTGGGGGCTTAATGGTGTCAACTCTGTTAACTCCTTCATTTGCCTCTCTAAGGAAAACCTGTGAGCCATCTGTCCAGTTAGCTATAATTTCCTTTTGTCTTATGGTTTCATTTATAGAGAATGTCATTACTGCTATTGGTAATTTCTTCCAGGACCATGTAGAATGCATTGCATTTATAATACTAACAGTTAAATTAAGATTCATAGTTGGTGTAAAGTTTATGATTCTTAGCATCTTTTTTTTCCTTTCCTGCCATTCGGAAATCAATATGAAATAGCCAGAAAGAGCATTTGCTTCTGAATCACAGAACCTGGGTTCAAATCTCCTTAATAATGATTACTACATATGTGACTGTGGGCAAGTCACTTCATATTCCTAAACTTCAGTTTACTCATCTGTAAAATGAAGGGGTTGGACTAAATAGCTGCAGAGGTCCTCTTCAGGTCTGCCCTATTATCCTGGAGAAATTTAAGACTGAAGGCCATATTGTATTTTCATTCGTTTCTGGGTCACTATGGCCAAAGCATTGTAGTCTATTTGTGATGAACTCTTCCATACTTATTTTGGTTGTTTCACATACAAAGAGACATTCTTTTATCAAGAGAAAACCTAAAGTCTTTACAGTATGTTGTAACCTGCCAGTACTTTTGGCTTGATCATGAAAAACTTAGCATCTGTAGTAGCAATTTATATTTAAAGATCTTTTCTACTCATTAATTGGCCATGTGACCTGCTTACTGTCACAGGAAGCCCAAGTCACATGTCATGGGAGGAGCTTCCTGACAGGAAAAGGAAGTTATGTCACAGGAAATGAGGGCGGTGAGATGGAAAGGGAGTGAGAGAGAGGGGAGGGGGGAGAGAGAGAGAGCAGTTATGGCTGCTAATGGCCACCATCATGATAATTAGATCTGAACAGGCTGACCTAGCTCTACTTTGAGTTCGTCTTTGGGAAGACCCCAGCAGGGGGTCGGAGAGGTTTTGGGATGAAGAGGCTCCATGTTGTGATGTTGTGTTTTGAATGTTTTACTTCTCTGATAGATTGGATAAATGGCTTGGGGAATCTGGTTCTCTGGTGTCTGAATAAATGGTTCACTTCTTCTACCTTCTATGTGGAGAGTCTCTTATACTTTGTGATACAGAACTACATGGGCATTGTGACAATTATCATCTACGTTGTTATTATTGCCTTGCTGATACAGCATCACCTCTAAGCTACAGCAATAAATAGGAGCAAGACTTTTGCAGAAGATGTAAGATACTTCAAGTTCAAATTTCATATTAAAAATAACTGCTCTCAGAATTCAAATGTAGGGGAGGTCACTGCAGGGACCAAGGAAGTAGCCAAGGAAATTGGAAATAGAGGAAATGGAATTCAGTAGCCTGGGTTTTGAGAACACTAGATTTGAAGTAGAAACAAAAGAGTTTGAAGGCTTACTCTGCTATGAACTATCTGTATAATCCTCGACAATTCGATTTATATCTGAGCCTCATTTGATTCATCTATAAAATGAGGATAACAGTACTTGCACATTATACCTCACAGAGATAATGTGAGGATGCAATTAACCAAACAGCAAACATTGATGAGGTACCTACTATGTGCCAGTCACTATATACTAGACACTGGGGCTATAAGTACAAACAATGAAATAATTCCCATTTTCGAAGAGCTCATATTCTAATGGGAAAGATAACAAGCACACATATAAGTACATATTGAATAATATAAATATAATAAATGCAAAAAAATTTAAATAAAAGATAAGGAGAGAGAATGCAAACAATTGGGAAAAAACTTAATGTTGGAAATATGTCTTGAAGGACAAGAGGAATTTGATGAGGCAGAGGTAAGGAGGAAATGCATGTCAACGAGACAGCCAGTGAAAAGGATCTGAGATGAGAGGTGAAGCATGATGTGTGAGGAACAGAGAGAAGATATAGTTTGCTGAATCAGAGTATGGGATTGGGAATGATGTCTGATGAGGCTGGAGAGATAGGTTGGGGCCATGTCGTGAAAGGTTTTAAAAGCTAAATGGGGGAGTTTATTTTTTCCCCCTAGAGGCAACAAGTTGCCAAGGAATTGATTGATAAGGAAAATGGCATTGTCATATCTGAGCTTAAGGAAAATCACTGTGCCATTAGTTTGTAGGGTGGACTAGAATGGGAGAGACTTGAGACAGGACACCAGTTAGGATACTATAGAAATAATATAGGCAAGAGAGAATAAGAACTTGAACTAAAGTCATAGCTGTATGAGTAGAAAGAACTCAGATTCAGGAGATGCTATGGAGGCAGAACTGTTGGGATAACGTAAGGTAAGGGAGAGTGAGGAGTTCAGGATATCACCATGGTAATGAGCCTGGGAGAGTGGTGCCTTTGAAAGGAATAGTAAAAATGTGAAAATATGTTTAATGTGAATGTATATGTAGAGCCTATATCAGATTGCATGTCATCTTGGGGAGGGGGAAGAAGAGCTAGGGGGAGAAATTTTGGAACTCAAAAACTTGCAGAATTGAATATTATAAATTAATTAATTTAAAAAGAGTCAAGTTTGAATATACATAGATAGATAGAGATAGATATATGTATTTTTTTCTATGAGTCATTTGCATAGTCAACCTATGAAAGCTAATGCAGTTATCAAAAGAGAGAAGCATATTAGAGGGAGAAGCAAAGAGAGCCTAGGACAGAACCTCGAGGAACACGAAATTAGGACAGCAAAACATTGATGATGAGCCAACAAAATAGATTAAGAAGGAGTGGTAAGATAGGTAGGAAAATCAGAAGAGAGAGAACTATCACAAAAGCCCAGAGAGGAGAGAATATCTAGGAAAAAAGAGAGTGGTTGGCAGTGTCAAAAGCAGCAGAAGGTAAGTAAAGAAGCATGAGCAGTGAGAAAAGATCACAAAGGGGCAGGTAGGTGGCACAGTGAGTAGAGCACCAGCCTGGGAGTCAGGAGGACCTGAGTTCAAATCAGACCTCTGACACTTGACACACTTACTAGCTGTGTGACCTTGGGCAAGTCACTTAACCCCAATTGCCCTGCCTTCCCCCCTCAAAAGAAAAGACTGCCAAAGTCAGCAATTAAGAGCTCATTGGTAAATTGAGAAAGAGAGCAGTTTCAATCGAGTGATGAAGTTAGAAGCTAAACTGCAAAGAGGGGTGGTGAAGAATGTGGATAAACTGAAATACTTATGTTTGTTGACATTTGTCAAATTCATAATAAAAAAGAACATTTTTTAAAGTTTGCATGTATCATTGATTTAAACATGTTTACATAAAACATTTTTGGAGAAAAGATATTGACTACTACCAATAAACAGTTGGATTTTATATTTTCTTAGCTTTGAGTCAGTTATGTGACTATGAATATGTGGTCTTGTGGTGATTAACTACAAAAGTTTGCCAATTTCTTTCAGCAATGCTTTCATCAAGAATACCCTCACTGCATGAATAGACCATTCTCACTAATCAATAAATACGGCTATAAATTACTTCTTAGTTTCCAATCCTTAGTACATAAGAGGTGCTAATAAGTGATTTGTAATATTTGTTGATTTAATGATTCAAAGTCATTGAAATGAGAATCAATTAGAAATTCATAAAAGAAAAAAAAAACAAGTGGATAAAAAATGCATATTACTCAGATTATAGCATTAAGTTTTTTGGAAGCCCATGAAGTTAGCTCATTATTATGAATATCTTTGGTAGGAATTGTAGATTAGTAATAAGATGGGCCCAGGGCTGAATGAGAGGGAGAGGACATTGGGCTGGATAATCTTTAGGAAATTATGCAGTACTGTCGATGATCCCACAAAAAAAAAAAAATTGTTTTCGACTTTAATATTCTGATGATAAAATATATCTTCCACTAGCTACTAGCTCTCCTAGGAGATGAGTCAAAGTCAGAGTACATGAAGAAACTGGAGATCAGTGGAAGTATCGGGCTAATAACCAGTTAAGCCATCACTAATCAGAAGCTGCATGGGCAGTGAAATTTGAAGGAGAACATATGTGAGGCATGAGCAACAAGAAGGCCTTGATTTTGCAAGAAATTCTTCGTCTACTTCCTTTTGTTGTTACTCTGTCATATCAGTAGTGTTCTACTCTTCATGACCCCATTTGGGGTTTCCTTGGCAAAGATTGGAGTGGTTTTCCATTTCCTCCATTTCCTTCTCCACCTCAATTTGCGGATGAGGAAACTGAAGCAAACAGGGTGGAATGACTTGCCCAGAGTCACACAGCTAGTAAGTATCTGAGTCTGCATTTGAACTCAAGGTGATGAGTTTTCCTGACCTTAGTTACTCTATTAGTTACTATACTGTATCGCTGTACCGCCCAACAAACTTACCCCCTAGCAGAAACCAACTACAGTTTTTGCCATACTAGGCCAAAAAATGGAAGCCCCAACATCTAAAATCACAAAATCGTAGAATAATAAAATCTCAGGAGGGACCTCACAGAGGGCTAAGTTGGTAAAAACTTCCCTTTGAGATAGAATCAGACTGAAGGACTTATTTGAACACCCTGCAGGCTATATTTCTCTGACCTCTAAGGCTATTACTTAAGAGGAAAAACATTTTCCCCAAAACTCATGGTACAAAGGTTTTGAATATTTCATCCAAATATTGAAGACATTAATCTTAATATTCTCAATTATTATTAAAAGGCCACATTGTTCTAGTGGGAAGAGCATTGGATATGAAGTCAGAAGATCCAAATCAAAGTCCTTGTTCTGCCATTTACCAGATTCGTGACCCTGGGCAAGTTGCTTATCTTCTCTGGGCTTCGGTTTTCTCATTTCTAAAATGAGAAGGTTGGATTACATGACTTCCTTTCAGCCTCGAATATGTGATTGCCATTGATGGAGAACTTGATGAAGTGCATTGTACTTTGGTATAATTACTAGGAACATTTTGTACCTTTTATTAAACTACTTTTTATTAATATTTACTACTTTTTACTCCTTATTCCCAGATAGGACTTTTAGGGATAAACAGAACAAAATTTGAACACCCTTTCTGCAAGATATCCTTCAAATATTTGAAGGCAATAATTGCAACCCTCAGTCCCCTAGGTTATTTCTCTTTTAGGCTCAAAACTCCAAATTCCCTCATTTGAACCTTGTATGAGAAGTCTAGTCCCAGTCAAAATTCTAATCACCTTCATGCAAATGTTCTCCAGTTTGCCAGTATCCTTCCTGAAATGTGGTGGTCAAGAATAGGCGATGGATCCCCACAGACTGGAGGAAGGAGATAAAAAAAATAGAACAGGTGTGAAGCATGTAATGGGCACACACAGCTTATCTTCAAAGAGCTTATGATGACCATCTCTAGATAATACAATTGAGGGCTGTGAGGCTATCTCCTCACCTGAAATGCTTTCATTCCTTCTTTCCAACTCTAGAAATCCCAGTCCATCTATTGAAGCCCAGTTTATGCCCTGTCTCCTGCAAGGAGCATTCTTTGAACTCCTATAGCACAGATTGTCCATAGTTGTCACTTTACAAAACAAGTATGAAGAATGTTGTCATTGAGCTATTCAGTCACATCTAACACTTCATGACCCTATAGGCCATAGCACACCAACACTTAGCAAAGATACTGAAGTGGTTTGTCAGTTCTTTCTCCAATGGATTAAGGTAAACCAAGCTTAAGTTACTTGCCCCGGGTCACATACCTAGTAAATTTTAGAGATCAGATTTGAACTCAGTTCTTCCTGGCTCCAGGCCCAGAGCCACAATATTGTTATGATTGCTTGTTTTGTACCGATATTTCCCAATATATCTCCCCCACCTCCCTCTCCCCACCCAGAGGACAATCTTTTAAAATAAAAAAAAATAAAAATATTTAAAAACCAAACAAATAAACTTGGCCATTTAAAATTAACCAGCACGTGAAAGTCTGACAATATTTCCTATTCTATACCCATGGTCCTCCACCTCTGAAAAGTATTTTCTCATATACCTTTTGTGGGGGCAAGCAGATTGGTCATTAGCACTTTGTTGGCCTTCTGTTTCGACTCCTTTGTCACTGCAGTTCTTTCATTTGCATTGCTGTAGTCACGGTATATGGAGATTTACTGGTTTGGCTTGCTGCATTTTCATCAATACACGTGTTTCCTGGATTTCTCTGTATTCATCATATCCTTAGTTTCTTACTTCTGTTTCACTCAAGTACTACAACCCGTTTAGTCATTCCCCAATCAACTGACAACTACTTCTTAAGGTAATGTTTCCTTCTCTGTATTCTATTGTTGAAGTTTTATTCACAACTTTTATTATTTAACTTTTTAAAATTTTTTTGTCATATACCGTAGACTCCATAAGAGCAGTTAATGAATATCTCTGAAAATTTCTTGAATATCTCTGTATCCTTCCAAAGCAAAAGTTCTTAACTTTTTTTTTTTTAATGTCCTGGGACGTCTTTGGCAGTCTGGTGAAGCTTATGATCTCCATCTCAGAATGTTTTTAGATACATAAAATAAAGACAATTACAAAGGAAATTAGATATGTTGAAATACAGCTATTAATTTTTTAAAATAAATTCATGATAGATTAATAAGCATTGTTCTAAAGGATATTGCCAGGGTCTTGGGCATTGATGACCACCTTAGCTTCCTATAGTAGCCAAAGTTTGCACAGAATTGGGTTCCTATGATCCATTACCTCAGACCTTTTCACTTCTATAATTTCTAACGCGTGCTTCATCTTTAACCCTTACTTCAAAGATGCAAGTCCCCAATCTCCTTATTCCTCAAGTTCATTTTCATCCCTGGGTTTTAATTGCACTGTAATCTTTAATTAGCTGCCCCGCTTTGAAATGGGCAGAATCATAGAGTTCCCTTCCCACAGACATTTAAATGGACTTCCTTTCTTCAAGTTTTGGGGTATGATTCAACATTTGTTTTCCATATTGTTATGATAACCAGTATATAGTTATAGTAGTAGTAATAGAAGTGGGGTGAGGAATGCAGAGTCCACTGGGATTTCATTATAAACTTATATAACTTATTATGAGTAAACAGTGTGCTATTCCAAAACAGCATATCTGAACTTAGGGCAGTGTTCTCAGTAGCACTGTTCTAAAGGAGAGAGGTGATATTTTGTATGCACTACTTCTGTAGTATTATGTTCTACTTGGGGCACTGCATTTTAAAAAGGGTATTGACAAGCTCGAGAAAAACTGGAAGAAAGAGACTAAGTTGCAGAAGCACTAGATATTGTTCCTTACTAGAAGTATTTGGGAAAAATATTTCGGGATATTTAGTCTGAAGGGAAAACTGAGAGGGATACAATCATTGCCTTCAAATATTTCATGACTAGTCACAGAGAAATGTAATTACACCACTTTCATTTAGACCAAGAGGCAGAAGTAAGGGCAATTGAAAGACACTGCCGAAAGGCAGATTTTTGCTCAATGTAATAAAAATATATATATATATATTAATAATTTGCCAAGTTGTTAAACATTTTTAATTGCCTAGTAAATGTCAGCCATTGGGCTTGGGATACAAAGAAAGGCAAAAACAGCCCCTGCTCTCAATGAGTTCACAATCTAATGGGGACAAGTTATATACAGGATACACTGGAGATAATCAGCAGAGGGAATGTATTAGAATTATGGAGGATCAGGAAAAGCTTCTTATACAAGGTGAGATTTTTAACTGGGACCTGAAGGAAGTCAGGAAATGAAGATGAGGGAGGAGAGAGTTCCAGGCATATGGGACAGCTAGTGAAAATGCCCAGAGTAGAGATATGGAATGTCTTGTTCAAGGGACTATAGCAACAATGTTGCTAGCAACTGTTATGGGGGTGAAAGATAGATAACACAAGCACACAGGAGGGCTGCTAGCACAGATGCTTTGATCTGCTTTTCTAAGGAACTTTAAATGTTACAATCTCAGTTTAATTAAACATACATATATCATTCACTTAGTTCAGTGGCAAAAGCCAATACCTTGAACTTCAGAGCAAATACAAACAGCAATTACAAGCATATATTATATAAACAGAGCAAACACACACACAAATCAACAGACAGACCTCTTTCTGTTTGACCAGGGAATTACATAGTTACCAGGAAGAGAGGCACCAACATCTGGGTTTTCAAAGCCAGGGGCAGGGGGCTGCTTCAACAGCTACCCAGAGTCTGCTCACCAACACTTTTTTTATGTTTTTAGGAGTGGTTCAGAAGGCAGGGCAATTGGGATTAAGTGACTTGCCCAAGGTCACAAGCTAGTAATTATGTCAAGTGTCTGAGGCCAGATTTAACTCAGGTCCTCCTGACTCCCAGGCTGGTGCTCTACTCACTGCACCACCTAGCTGCCCCCACCAACACTCTTTCAAAGAGTGTGCCCCCAAAGGCAAAACTAACTTCTGAGTTTATACAGACTTTTTCAGGGTCAGAGGCTACCACAGCCATGCAACTCAAACCCATGTGAACTGGGCCTTCCCTTGATGTAAGCAGGTCATCAGAGATTCCTGATTCAATCAAAGATTCCTTAGTACTGAGAAGAACTGAAAAACAAAGACAACAAAAGTCCACTTTGCTTGCCATTACATTTCAAAAGCAAAACACATCAAAGGCACTTGATTACCTCATCATTCCAAAGGAGAAAAGAGTAAAAAAGTCCCACCCTAATTACCATAACAGGGACAAAAAGGAGACCTAAACTGGTCTAATTAAACTAATTAATTAAATCTAATTAAACTATTAGATCATAGAATATATTAGGTAGATATTAGAGACTGGAAATGTCCAAAAGTGCAATGGACTGGCTCTGGAGGTAGTCTATTATGAGATATGTTACAGGTAATGCTGAATGTCTACTTCCATTTTTTTTTATTATTATTTTTAGTTTTAGTTTTAGTTTGCAACACATGGTTCTACGTAATTTTGAGTTCCAGATTTTCTTCCCTCCCTCCCCAAGACGTCATGGAATCCCATATAACTTCTGTGTATAACTTGGCATTGAATTAATTTACACACTAGTCAAGTTGTGGAGAAGAATTATGACCAATGGAATGAATCATGAGAAAGAAGAAACAGAAGCAAAAAACCCCCAAAAAACACAACCCAACAACAAATACAAAAGAGAAAAAAAAAGGGGGGGAGAAAAAGGTGATCATGAAGTGTGCCTGGATCTGCATTCATACTTC
>JAQQSZ010010214.1:0-12570 GCA_028646595.1 Phalanger gymnotis
CTAACTTGCTTTTTGAAATCCTTTTTGAGCTCTTCCATGGCCTGAGACCAGTTCATGTTTTTCTTGGAGGCTTTTGATGTAGGCTTTTTGACTTTGTTGACTTCTTCTGGCTGTATGTTTTGGTCTTCTTTGTCACCAAAGAAGGATTCCAAAGTCTGAGACTGAATCTAAGTTCGTTTTCGCTGCCTGGCCATATTCCCAGCCAACTTACTTGACCCTTGAGTTTTTCAGCAGGGAATGACTGCTTGTAGTGTAAAGAGTACTTTGTTCTAAGTTTGAAGGGATGTGCTGTTGATTTCAGAGCAGTTTCTATAGAGCCAGCTCTGCGACACCAGCACTCCTCCTTCCTCAAGAACCACCAACCTGGACCTGACGAAAATCTTAAGCAGGCTTTGCACTCCTGCTCTGATCTGCCACTTAATTCCTCTCACCAGGTGGGCCTGGGGCCTGAAGTAACTGCACCTGTAGTTCTGTAGCTGCACCTCCCCTTGCTGCCCCCAGGGTGGTGGCCGAACTGCAAACTCTTTTCACTCTGTCCCCCACAGCTTTTCCCACTAACCTTCTCTGTCATCTTTGGTGTTTGTGGGTTGAGAAGTCTGGTAACTGCCACAGCTCACTGATTCTGGGCACTAGGGCTTGTTCTGGCTCCTGGTCTGATTGGTCCGCGCCACCCATGCTGGGCTCTGCTCCGCTCTGCTCCCAGCTCCATGCGGGATAGACCTCACCCCATCCATCCAGGCTGTCCTGGGTTGGAGCCCTGCTTCCCTTTGCTATTTTGTGGGTTCTGTAGTTCTAGAATTTGTTCAGAGCCATTTTTATAGGTTTTTGGAGGGATCTGGAAGGGAGCTCACGCAAGTCCCTGCTTTCCAGCTGCCGTCTTGCCTCTGCCTTTTTATTTAGTTCTAACCTCTGTTGACCCCCGCTCTCCCATCACAACTGTCTATCGGACATCTTGAATTATATATCCTGTAGACACCTTAAACTCAACATGTCCCAAACCAAACTTATCTTTCTCCTCCAAACACTCCCCTCTTCCTAATTTTCTTATTTTGCTGTTGAGGGTACTACTATCCTCCTAGTCCCTCAGGCTTTCGACCTCGGTGTCATCCTTGACTCTTTACTGTCTCTCACCCCTCATACCCAATCTATTCACAAGACTTGTCAAATTTACCTTTGTAGCATCTCTCTAATACACCCCCTTCTCTCTTCTGACACTGCCACAGTTTGGGTGCAGGCCCTCATCTTCTCACTCCTGGACAATTGCAATAGCCTGCTTTTTGGTCTCCTTGCCATATATCTCTCTCCTCTCCAGCCCATCTTCTACTCAGCTGTCAAAGTGATCTTCCTAAAGTGCAGATCTGACCATGTCATTCCTCTACTCAATAAATTTTAATGACTCTTTTTCATCTCTAGTATAAAATATAAAAATCCTCTTTTAGGCATTCAAAGTCCTTAATAACCTGTCACTTACTTTTCCTTTCCCTTATATCTTACAACTTCTCTCTCTCCCTTTACACCACCCAGCTCACCTCCCCAGATACTCTGCAGTCTAGTGACATAGGACATCTTGCTGTTCTTTGAAGAAAAAGCTCCATCTCCCAACTCTGGACATTCTCATTGGCTGTCCATTCCTAGGGCTCTCTCCTTTCTCATTTCCACCTCCTGGCTTCCCTGACTTCCTTCAGGTTCCAACTAAAATCTCATTTTCTACAGGAAGCTTTTCTCTAGTCCCTCTTACTTCTAGTGACTTCCATCTGTTGATTATTTCCAATTTATCCTGTTTATATCTTATCATAGAAAGTTGTTTGCATGTTGTTTCCTCCATTAAATTGTGAGCTCCTTCAGAGCAGGCACCATCTTTTACTTTTTCTTTGTATCCCCCAGTTTTAGTCAAGTACTTTGCACATAGTAGGTACTTAATAAATATACTCCTTTGACTGACTGACTGGGAGAAAGCACTATGTAAATGTGAGCTGTCATCATCTTCATCATTCGCTTTGGTTTTAAAATTCATAATGGGCAGGAATAAATCATATGGTGAAGGTGGGTAAGGTTGACGGATGAAGACTTTTGGAAGATATCTCCTTATGCAAGATACAAACATCTCTCCTGACATCAAATTACTTGCTGAATAATGCCTGGGTGAGAGGACAAATTACTGTACGATAAGATATATAATAACTATATTGAAGATAACAACAGCACAAATACAACATATTAAAATTTATTGGGTGCAGCCGAGGTATTTAGAGACAGATGCATATATATTTTGTAGACACATATTCAACATGGAAAATTAATGATTTGAATTTGCAGTTAAGAATAAGAAAGAATAAATTAATATACCAGAAGCAAGCACAACATAAGACATCCTGAGAATTAAAGGAAAAATGGTAACATTTAAAAATGAGAGAATGCTTGAATTAATACATGAAACAGAACTTGTTAAAAAGACCAATAACATTGAAAAACCATTAGTAAATTTAATCAAGAAGAGGAGAGGAGAAAATCAAATTACCACATAAAGAAATGGGAAAGGAAAGATCACAATGATTGAAGAAGAAATAAAATTCTCAGAGACCATTATGCAGTGCCACTTGCCAATAGAACTGATAGTGTAAAAGAAATTCTCTAATATTAAAAATAAATTTAAAATATCCATGCTGATAAAACAGGAAATAGGTAAGCTAAATACATTAACCTCAAAATCAGAAATTTAATAAACCATTAATGACCTAGCAATCCCTACCACACACATTCACACACAGAGAGAACAGAGAGACTCATAAATAAATTCAATTAAACTCGTGGCATATAAATTAAATTCGTGACATATAAATTATTTTCAAAAGGAAAGATGATATCCTATTTAACTCTTTTTGTATTCAAATACTTCTATAATCAGGGAAATAAAATTCAATGCATTTGAAAATTATTATTTTGGATCAAGTAGTATCTTTTATATTAGTAACATATGTATGGTTCAATAGTATAAAATAAATCATTAATAGAAATCATGTAACTATTAATTGATAGATATAAGTAAAATTTTCACCAAGATCCTTTCTTAAAATAAAAGGTGTCCCTTTTGGGACTTAGTTCACTTTAAAGTTTCAGTAGCTTAAAATATAGTATCACTAAAATCGTGCTAAGATTGTTGGGTCACCTTAATAACATAACTCTAGTTACTTAAAAAAAAACCAACAACATCAGCGAAAAACTCTAGAAGAGGCAGCATAATCGTGTGGATAGTGAGCAGTTGTTGGAATCCTGGAGTCCTTGGATCAAATTTTCCCCCAGAAGCACATTAGCTGCACTCCTCACCTTTACCTTTTGGAATCTCTAGCTTCCTTCAAAGTTCTGCTTAAGAGTAGCCACTTAGAGGAAACCTCTCCAGAGCCCTGGACTTAAAAGGGTATACTACGGTTGCTCTAGTTACTAGAGGCAGCTAGTATTGGAGTGTTCAAATCTAGCCTCTGCCACTTACTAGCTCTGTGACCAACTCACTAACCTCCTTTTTGCCTCAGTTGCCTCAACTGTAAAGTGGGGATAGTAAAAGTACCTAAATTACAGGGTTGTCGAGAGGATCAAATGATTCGTATTCGTATTTGTAAAAAGAACTTAGCACAGTGCCTGGCATGCAGTAGGCATTATATAAATGATTTTACTCTTCTCTTCCTTCTTCCTGGAAATTACTTTGCATATACTTTATATTTAATTCATGTTTAATATTATAATTTTATAATATTATTTATTATAATTTATTTAATAATATAAATTTATATATAAATATGTTATAAATATATAATGATTATATTAAATAAACATATATTTATATATTAAATAAATATATTATAAATATATTTATATGTTATATAATATATTAGATAAATAAATATAAACAAATATAAATTATGAAATATATTTATGTATAAAATATTATTATATTTATTATAATATTATCCTTATAATAAATATAATTTTATATTTAATTTTCTCTGTCTGCATTGTTTTGCTCCAATAGAAGGTATTTTCCTTGATGACAAGAACTATTTACTTTTGTCTTTGCATGCTCAGTTCTTGGAACATGATAGGCATTTGATAAATGCTTGTTGAATTGACTCAGATGTATGTGTGTATATGTATATGTACAACTCAGGAGTATGAATCCTCCTGACTTCAGGTCCAGCATTCTATCCATTTCATAACTTAATTGCCCCTGTGTGTATATGTGTGTATGTATGTATGTATGCATGTATGTATGCATGTGTGTATGCATATGCATGTATGTGTGTATATGTGTGTGTGTATGTGTGCATACACATACACTCATACACACATGGGGCATTAGGTGGTGAGGTAGATATAGTGCAGGACCTGAAGTCAGGTAGACTCATCTTCCTCAGTTCAAATCTGGCCTCACACACTTACTAGCTGTGTGACCCTGGACAAGTCACTTAACCCTGTTTCCCTCAGTTCCTCATCTGTAAAATGAGCAGGAGAAAGAAATGACAAACCACTCCAGTATCTTTGCCAAGAAAACCTCAAATGGGAGTATGAAGAGTTAGACATGACTGAAATGACTGAACACCAAAAATACACACATACACACACACACACACACATAAATATCTAGGAAATTTGTAGAAAGAGAAATACTATTTACAATAAAAGTATCGAATACTTGGATATTAACCTACCAAGACAGATATAAGCTCTATATAAGCACAACTGTAAAGCAATTTTAACATAAATGAATTAAATAACTGAAGAGCTATTTGATATATTTGACTAAGAAAGGCAATAAAGTAAAGATGACAATAATATCATAATTAATTATAGATAGGATGCAATATTAATTAAAATATAAATGAGATGTTTAATAGAATTAATTAAAATAAAATTTATGTAGAAAAATGAATAGACTATAATATCAGTGGATACTGGGGGAGTTGAAAAAGAAAGAACAAGGCAACTTGCAATCCCAAATATTGATTTTATAATAAAGCAGTAATTTTCCAAAGTATATCATCCTAGGTGAAACAAGTAGAAAAATAGATCAATAGAACAGATTAACCCCGAACCATAACCAAAGGCATTCAATAGCTAAGTATATTATAAATCTAGGATCACAAAATAATGGATGAATTCATTATTTAATTAAAATTATTTAGAAAATTGGGTAGCACTATGGTGAAAAAGAGGAACTAGATCCATACCTCTTATCATATACATTAAATTTCAAATGGATTAGTGATAAAAATATAAAAATGCATAAGACTTTGTTAGTACTTAATAGAATTAGACTTTAATGGAATGTGTAGGCATGGAGAAGAAAGTCTTAGTTATTCAATAAATTGAAGAAACAATTAGTGTAATAGATGGACCTGACTATACATAAAAATAAGAATTTTTGCAAATTAAAAAAACATATACAGAATTCAAAAGAAATTGATAGGGGGAAAACTCCTTGCCATAAACTTTTTTTTTGATAAAAGAACTGGCACTACTAATTTGGCCTAAATGCATTTCTGTGACCTCAGTATTCCCACCTCCTTGTTTTGTAGATGTTCCACTTGTCTGGAAGGGATTCCCACCCAATCTCTGTCTTTGAGAGTCCTCAGGTTCCTTCAAGTATTAATTCAGGGCCATTTTCTACAGAGAGGCAGTGGTGGAAGGGGCTGCACTTCGAGTCAGCAAGACCTGGGTTCAAATCCTACCTCTGAAAATTATTAGCTATGAGCCTCTTAGACTTTCTGCACCTTACTTTCCTCATTTATAAAATGAAAGAGTCAGTTTTTCCTCCAAGATCCCTTTGAACACAAAATCAATGATCTTAAGGCTTTTCCTGATCCCTTTGGTCAAGTAGTACTCTCCTGCCCCTCAAATCATTTTATATCTATTCTTTCTCTTTAGGAGACTATTTTTTTTTTGTTTTTATATCCCTTGCCCCGAGTATAGTGCTTCCACTTAACAGGCTTAATCAGTGCTTGCAAAATTAAATTGACACAGATTTAGGAGTAAGATTCATTTCCTAACAGATAAATGCCTGAAGCATAAGAAAGACAGCTTTTGAAAGAAAAAATACAAATAATATGTACCTGAAAAATCATTCACATTGTGATAATGAAAAAGTGAAAATTACAACTTTGTATATCCATTAAATTGGTAAAGACAGTTACAAAATGATTACTGCTAGTGAATGCTCATCTTCCAGTGTAGAAACAGTAACACTATTGGTGGAGCTGTCAGTTGGCACAATCTTTTTGCATCTAAAGATAACATGATATTAAATTGCAAGTCACAGAACTGTTTATATCTTTTGACTCAATGATCCTACTGCTTAAGCTGTGTCCCAAGTATGCCACTGACAGGAGCAAAAGACTTATCTCTGCAAAAATCCTGTTAGCAACATTATTCGTGATAGTAAAAAAAAAGTGGAAAGAAAGGAAGGAAGGGAGGAAGAATGGAAGGAAGGAAGGAACGAACGAAGAAATGAAAAGAAATCACCTGGAAGCAATGATTGAAGAATGGAAAATCTGTAGCATATGAACCTGTAAGGTGTGTGTGTGTAATAGAATAATAATGTGGGATAAGCAATGTCAAACAAAGAACATGATGAAATATGGGAAAACTTATGTATAGTATGTATAGTGAGAATATGTATAGTATGTATAGGGAAAACTTGTGTATAATGGTGTAGTATGAAGAAAGAACCAAAGTAACTGTTTACTACTGTTATGCAAATTACTGGTGTTCATATCTTGATTTCAAAGAGGACCAGTGACTTCACAGAATGATGTCTCGACTTATGTGTGAATTGGATTTAAGCGAGGCAGTGTTGCACAAAGTTGCCAGCCTCACTCTCTCTTCCAACGTCATTGAAGTCCAGCGGCAGGACAAAAGTCAGAACAACTGGTGATGGCCCAGGATGCAGTGGATGACCTTGGTGTCTTTGATATTTGACCAAACTCTAAGCACTCCACAGGGCCTGCTTCAGCTGCCTTCATGGCCATTTGAAAAAATTGTTCTCATCAGCCTATTCTGCCAAGGAAGTCTTCACACATATGCTTGGGCTAGGCATCCCCCAAACTCACTGATGGATTTGGGCCCATGGTTTATCCTTAACCTTGGTTTAGACCATCTGCCAAGACTATCTTACTGGGGTGTGGCTGCTGCATACGCTGAAGCTCTTGGAGTCACAGGCGAGAGTTGGATAAAGGTGGGCACCAAAGGTGGATGAGCAGCCCTGAAAAGAGCTCAGAACATCCTCACACCAGAGGTGCCAGTCCTCCCTAACCACCCCATATGCTATAATAATGATAATGATAACAATAACAACAATAATCTGTAACAAAGAAATCTAGGAAACTATACAGAAGGTGTAAGACAACATTCAGAAGAGAATAGAAGCAAAGGACAATTTTGAATTTGTCTGGAAATTATGAGTCATTAAAAAACTGCAAATGATGAAGCTATGTTTTCATCTGAACTCTATAAATCTTTGTTCATGTATCTGAATATCCTTTTTGATGGCTATTGTCTATAATAAATGCATTAAAATGTTGGACTGATTCACTGTGAATAGTCTTCTGAGGTTGGTAAATTACTCTAAACTCCTTTTTTTATTGACTCTATGCATCTTTAACTTTGCTTTCATTTATTATCATTATCTTCCCTACCTCTACACATCAATAAACCAAGAAAATTCAACCCATGTACTCCAAACATAGGTTTCTAAAATGGGAGATAGGCGAAAGACACTGATTATATGTCCATTTCCTTTTAGAACTATTGGCTTGTTTTTAATTAGGCTTGCTCTATCCCCTAGATTCATCCTGATTTCATGTGGGCAATGGATGTATGAATGAGCAATGACTTATGGTCCCTCCAGTACCCTCGCCGAATGCATTATAACTTCAATAGGGCCCAGTAGTGATGACTGTGAGGGTAGTAATACATACCCAGTGTCATAATCAGGAATAAAAATATCTGAGATGGAATTCTAATCCAGCGTCTGTCTTACTTTAGCTCCCCTCTTTAAATTCCAATAGTACAGACCACAAGTATTTGAGAAATCCTTGTTTTTCTAGGAATCCCATTCCAAACATGTAGCAGGCATGCAAACAGGCACCTTGAAATTACAACCTGATACCTTGTGCTAAATTTTTGGATTGCTATACTCCACTCACTACTGCCTTCTGGTGGGCATAGTTTATTGACTTCCACTATACTTTCATCATAATAGTATCATAATTTAGTGGCCAAGTCGTGCATTTTTAGACCTTGTAGAATGTTAGAGCTACAAGGGACCTGAGAGAACAACTAACTGCCTCATTTTATAAATGCGGAAACTAACCTAGAACAGTCTTTCCAAACTTATTTTTCTAGGTCCCCTTGGGAGCCATGAAGTTATTGCAAAGGGTTGGTGCATCCCATCTGTTCATAAAGCATTGTCGATGACCTTTATTTACCTCCTATAATGTATGCAACGTGAAGCTCCTGTTCCTTATGATTCTAAGCATAGGGATTGTTTTTCATCAGTTGGCCACAAGATGGCAGTACTTCCATAATCGCAGAACTTAAATGGTGCATCGTGCGGGTTTATCTATGTGTATGGGGAAAGGCTTGAGCATATGGGAGAAACAGAAATTATTGCTGATTGGTTGGCATTATATGAGGCTCTCTGGTTTCTGCTGAAATAGAAGAACAAGAAATAAAGGAGAGAACTAGCTCCTTCAATTGGGAACCAGGGTGAGTTCTCATCCTAGGGCCCGTAACTGACTCCTTGGTGAGTGTGGAAGCACTGAAGAATGAAGAGTCCTGTGAGAGTTTCATTAGTGGTCCTGTGCATTCAGCTTGGATGTGAGTTTGGTGTTTCTGGAATGGGAACAAGGAAAAGTCCCCACAAAGAATGAAAAGGACTCAATCTGGCTTGCCTAGCATTCCCTATGGAAACTGTGTAAATAAAAAAGCAGATTCTTAGAGACTAGCCTCCTGACCAGTCATTTGTGTCTTTCTTAACAGGGGTAAGAGGGCAACACAAGCTGGAGCAAAGTCCATCAACCTTGAACATCCAGGAAGGAGAGAATATCACTTTGAACTGCAGTTACTCAGTGGCAAATTTTAACGGCCTGTCCTGGTACAGGCAGTATCCTGGGGAAGGCCTTGTATTGTTGTTTCAAGTATTTTCAAATGGGGATGAGAAGAATGAGGGAAGAACAAAGACAACTCTGGACAGGACTAAAGAGCACAGCTCCCTATACATCACGGCCTCTCAGCCTGGAGACTCAGCTACCTATTTCTGTGCTATAAAGACACAGTGATCCCCAGACACCTGCAGCCTGGGCACAAACTCTTTAGCTCAGATTGTGGCATCAGAAGTTATGTCACTGCCATATCTGAATGGGAGTAGGTCTATTTTAGAGGCAACCAGGTGGTTCAATGGATAGGGTTCTAGGCCTGGAGTCAGGAAGATCTGAGTTCAAATCCAGTCTCAAACACTTAGCTGTGTGGCCTTGGGCAAGTCACTTAACCCTGTTTGCCTCAGTTTCCTCATCTATAAAATGAGTTGGAGAGGAAAATGGCAAACCATTCCAGAATCTTTGCCAAGCAAACCTCATGGACAGTATTGTTGTGCTACCCTTCATGAGGTCATGAAGAGTAGGACATGACTGAACAACAAAAAGAACAAGGTGTATTCAAGACTGTAGAAATGAAAAATTGTGAGTCAAGCTCTATGGGAAGAATCCTGCAGCAAGGCTTGCCAGTCAACTGACCCTCAGCCATAATTGCATCTGCCCTGGTACCTGCCATGATGCTTAGCTCTGGGAGGGGAGGTAGAGAGAGTCTTTGTAGATTAGAAGAGAGTAGGAAGGAGAAAACACGTTAGAAGTCCACCTATCCTTGTGCCTCCATGGATTTCAGGTTTCTGGTAGGCAGGCTGGTCTACATGGATATTAGATAGCTTCCAGAACATTTAATTAGCACCCTGATTTAGTTCTGGGGGTTTTAGGATGAAGACCAATAGAATTTCAGATCCAGAACAAATAATTGGAGCTGGACTTGACTTAAGCCGCAGGGCTGATTGCTGTGGCCTCTGGATTCCAGTCTGACCTTAGACGAATGAAGGAAAGAGAAGTCTGGCTTCTGGTCACGTCTTCTGTGTGATTAAAAGACTTGAACTTTTCATTCTGTGTAACATCCAGTGAGCAAAGGATGCGCCTATGGTCTGAGAGAGGGTTTCTGCCTTTGGGAAGGTTACATCTACAGACCAAATTAAAGCCGTAGCTTGTGATCCCTATTGCTTTGATAGTAACACACTGATAACCTGGCTTGGTCTTCCCAGGGATTTAGAGCCAGTGCAATACATCAGCTCTGGTATTTCCTTTTTTCTACAGGACCCAGGGCACCATTCAGAAACAACCCATAATGCCTCAGCGGAGAAGTACTCTGCTATTAAGATTGGTTTACTGCTAGAGCTCAGTGGACAAATACTGACCAAGGTGCACATGAGGACAACATACGAACATACTCACAAATACCCCATTCGAGACTGTGTAACTTAGTTTTGCCTTCTACATATTAAAGCTATTAGGCTGAGAAATGGAATTTTGGAAAATGGGATTTTAGAGCTGAAAGGGACCTTATAGGCCTATATCTACTCTAATTCCTGCGTTTTTTGATGGGGGAAGGCATGGTGATTGGGGTTAAGTGACTTGTCCAAGGTCACACAACTAGCAAGTGTCTGAGGTCAAATTTGAACTCAGGTCCTCCTGATTCCAGGGCTGGCGCTCTACTCACAGCACCACCTAGTTGCCCCTAATACCTGCATTTTACAGATGAAGAAACTGAAGCCAAGAAAGGTTAAGTGACTAAGTCATCGGAGCGGCAAGCACCTTAACACACCCAAGATGACCTGCTAGCACAGGTTCTTTTATTTACTTTACTAGGAAAGATAGCTTTAAATGATCTGCTTTTAACTGCATTCACTAGTTTAGGGGAAGCGTCAGCACCCTGAACATCAGAGACAGTACAAGCAGAGAAAATACAAGAAGAGAAATTAGCATAAAGACCAACAGACGGGGCTCTGACTGTCTGAATCAAATTAATATTACTCTACACTTTACATACACCACTGGATGGCGAGAGCCTTTACGTCTGAGCTGCTGGGGGTCTGACCATACGGCTACTCAGAGTCTTGGCTACTCAGTCTCAGACAGGGAATCACGGGGTCCTTCTCATAAGCAAGCCTCTGAAACAAACTACCAACTCAGAGTATATATACACATCTCAGAGCCACAAAGGCATCACAACCCTCTTGACTCAGTGCCTAATTGGAAATTAGCAAAAGTGGGGGGTGGAGCCAAGGTGGCAGCTGAAAAGCAGGAACTTGCTTAAGCTCCCCACCCAGGTCCCTCCAAACACCTATAAAATGGCTCTGAGCTGCAGAACCCACAAAATAGCAAAGGGAAGGAGGGCTCCAGCCCAGGACAGCCTGGGTGGTCGCTGGGAAAGGTCTATCACATGGAGCTGGGAGCAGAGCGGAGCAGAGCCCAGTGTGGGCTGTACCAGGACCAACCAGACCGGGAGCCGGGTGGAACAGGTGTAATGCCCTGAATCAGTGAGCTGTGGCACTTACCAGACTTCTCAACCCACAAATGCCAAAGACAACAGAGAAGGCTAGTGGGAAAAACTTCTGGGACAGAATGAAAGGAGTTCGTGATTGGCCACCGCGTGCAGCTCTGAGGCTGCTTCCAGAGTTACAGCTGCAGTTGCTTCTGGCCCCAGGCACATTTGGTGGGAGGAATTAAGTGGCAGATAAGAGTAAGAGAGGATTAGAGCAGGAGTGCCTGGATCTGGGCCACAATCGTGGTTGGCCGTTCTTGGGGGAGAAGGAGCGCTGGTGTGGCAGAACTTGCTGTGTAGAAGTAGCTCTGAAAATAGCAGAATAGCCCCTCGAGCTTGGGACAAAGTGCTCTCTACTCTACAAGCAGTCATACCCAATGAAAAAACTCAAGGGTCAAGTAGTTGGCTGGGAACATGGCCAGGCAGCGAAAACAGACTCATATTCAGACTCAGACTTCGGAATCTTTTTTTGGTGACAAAGGAGACCAAAACATACAGCCAGGAGAACTCAACAAAGCCAAAGAGCCTACATCAAAAGCCTCCAAGAAAAATATGAATTGGTCTTAGGCCATGGAAGAGCTCAAAAAGGATTTGGGAAGCAAGTTAGACAAGTAGAGGAAAAATTGGGAAGAAAAATGAGAGTGATGCGAGAAAACTAAGAAAAACAAGTCAATGACTTGCTAAAGGAGACCCAAAAAATACTGAAGAAAATAACACCTTAAAAATAGACTAACTCAAATGGCAAAAGAGCTCCAAAAAGCCAATGAGGAGAAGAATGCCTTGAAAGGCAGAATTAGCCAAATGGAAAAGGAGGTCCAAAAGACCGCTGAAGAAAATACTACCATAAAAATCAGATTGGAGCAAGTGGAAGCTAGTGACTTGATGAGAAATCAAGATATTATAAAACAAAACCAAAGGAATGAAAAAATGGAAGACAATGTG
>JAQQSZ010010215.1:0-12570 GCA_028646595.1 Phalanger gymnotis
GCCCCCCCTTCCCCCTTCTTTCAGGCCTGTAGGCATTACCCTGTCTCCCCATCCCAAGTCCTATTTGTTCTCACACTTGGTTGACTTCAAGCTCCACAAAGGTTTATCCAGGAGCTTCAGGCTAACCACATTTGCCCTCGACTTAGTTTCTGTTGTCACACAATGGTGAGAGAGCACTCCATTAACTATTTAAATAGCATGTTGTTCTCTGGGGGGGAAAGTTATCTGAACACAGGGCATTCCTTAAATAGAAGCCAGTGCCACAATGGACAGTGCCCATGAAGATGACTCACTCTTTCCAGGCTCTGCCTCCACTTTCTCCCTAATTAAAGAATATACTAAACAATCTACCAAAAGTCTTAATGAAGCAACATGCCTTGTACCCTACCTATTTGTGGGGAGATTTCTAATTCCTTGGAGGAGGGCAGTAGAACTCTTTAGGGTTTATAACATGTAAAGTTAATAGCAGTTACTAGATTTGGAGTTAGAGGACCTGGATATGAAATTTAAAGCACAGTCTGACCTGGTTACTCTTCTGCTCAAGAACTCCCCATGGGCCCCTCTTGCCTATAACATAAGAGACAAACTCCTCTTTTTTGAGCCTTTCACAATCTAGTTCCAGCCTACCTTTTCAGGTTTAGTGCATATTACTGTCCTTCATACATTTTACATTCTTGTGAAACTGCCTGTTTGCTGTTCCCTTTATATGACATTCTATCTCTCACCTCTATAACTTTATGCTATCTCCCAAGCCTAGAATGCACATCTTCCTCAAGTCTGCCTGCTCTCTCTCTCTCCTGAGTTTCAGTCCCAAAACACTGACTGCCTCTGGGACATGGATGTCCCATAGATAAATTTAGCATGTCCAAAACTGAACTCATTATCTTTCCATACCTTCTGGATTTTTCTAATTCCTGTAGGAAGAAACAGTCAATTAATAAACATTTATTAAGCATCGGCATTGTGCTAAGTGCAGGCTATACAAATAAAAAATAGCAATAATGATAATTTTAAAAGATAGTCTCTGTCCTCAAAGAGCTTATAGGGGAAAACACACAAAAGGAATCTGAAAGGGAGAAGGGGCAGGGGAGGAGAGGTACCCAAGCGCTGGGGCGAGATGGAAAAGTCCAAAGGAGTCCAAAAGCAGTGTAGCCGGTGGGAAATAGGGAGAAGACTACACTGAGCCCCTTTCTTAAATAAAAGCTTTAGAGCCTTTGGCCCTCACCTATATATAGCCAGAGGGTCCAGTCCAAGGAGCAAAGAATAGTGATGAAATGTGAGTACCAGGCAGATTCAATCTTTCAGGATAATGAAATTCCTGAGGAAGGAAGGCATGGTAGAAAGGTCCGATGAAATCCAAAAGCAGTGCAGCTGGAGGAAAATGGGGAACGACCATCTTTCCCATCACTAGGTTGGCCACCTCAATGTTATCCACAATTTCTCACTCTCTCTTACCCTACATATCCCAATCATTTGTCCAATCTTGTTAATTCTTCATCTGCAACATCTCAAACATACAACCTCTTCTTCCTACTCATGGAGGGCTTCACTCACTCCCTACTCACAAGCCCTCATTATCTGTGGCAAATAGGAGGGGTTATATAAGTGCTTATTCCCTAAACTCCACCCTCCCCCTTCAATGGCCTCCTAATAGGTCTCCTTACCTCAAGTCTCTTCTCTCTCCAATCCATCTTCCACACAGTTGCCAACACGTTATACCTAAAGTATAGCACGGACCATGTCAATCCTCTTTTCAATAAACTTCGGTCTATTTATTCGACTCTTGGACAATGATTCTAAATCTGAAGTCTGTGAACTTTTTTTTTACAAATTTTTTTGATAACTGCATTTTAATATAATTATTTTCTTTTATACTTTCATGTTTTTCATTTTATGCATTTAGAAATATTCTGAGGAGTCTATAGGCTTGTCCAGACTGCAGAAGGGGTCGGTGATGGACACAAGAAATGTTAACCCTTGCCTTAGGTTCAAACATAAATTCCTCTGCCTAGCAGTTAAAACCCTTCATGACCTGGTTCCAAAGAATCTTTCTTGCCTTATACATTATTTCCATTCTGGTCCATCCAGACCAGCTAAACCAGCCATCTTATTCTTCATTATAAAGGACCCTATTTTTTTAATCTCCATGCTCACCATTGTCTCTTAGAATAATTTCCTTCAAAGATCAGCTTATGAAATCAGTTTCTGCAAGAAGCTTTTCCAGATCCCCCCTGCTCCTGAATCTCCCTCCCTTCCACCTACCTCCAATACTTAGCATTCGTTTCTTACATATTTTGTGTATGTGCGTATGTATATATGTATGTATGGAATGTGCTTAATAAATGCTATTTATTGATTGGGTACTTAAGAATATAATAGATTACTAAGTGGATCACTTCAGACAAGATCAAAGTCTGTTCCCCACAAGGTCCTCCTCTCCTTTCTCCAACCCAACCGATGTGAAACAGAATCCATCAACCTCCCTCAGTAACCAGTCACAAAATCAATTTTCACTACATCAGGAATTTAGTTCTCATTCAACTGAAAACCCATCGTGCTCTAGTTTAGAGACCAATATCTTCTCTCCCCCCAACACCCTCTTCTAAGAGATACAGAATGGCGGGCTGAAACTGCCTCAAATGCCTTTTTTTTTTTTTGTTAAATAGGTGCACAACTTGGTAACAACCCTCTTGCTCAGTAAAAAAAAAAAAAAAGGCAGGACAACTGCCTCAGAACAAATAGCTGGAGAAATAGGCAGAATATGTGTCCTTCACCTACTTGTAGAATTTCAGGGACCCTGGACGAAGCCTCCTCTCTTACCCTGTGGTTTGTTGATGCCTTCGAATATCAGCAATTAGAGATTAATTTTTTGGCTTCAGATTTTGTTACCTGTGAACATGCAAATACTCTCACAGATGGGGAAAAGATTGTATTAGTGGTTGTTTGCAACACAATGTGGGTAAACCTATAAGACAACAAATGTAATGCTCTTTTATCACCATCACTTCTCAAGAAAAGTTATGAGAGAGCAGGGCTTTTTAAACTTTTTCCATGTTTCAGAAGTGTTGTGATAGAGAAGAGTATGGAGCTAGTAATACGTAACAAAAAGGAAAGATGGGGTGGGAGGTGGGAGACAGAGGAAAGGGCTAATTGATTGCCTTTTGACCCAGCTATGTCCCTTCTAGGTCTATACACAAAAGAGATCAAAGAAAGAAGAAAATATCTTTTATATACAAAAATTATTTAATAGAAAATGACATCTATTAATTGTGGAATGGCTAAATAAGCTAAATATATGAATATGAGGGAATACTGTTGTGTCGTACAAAATGAGGAAATATATGATTTCAAAGAGACACAGGAAAACTTATACGAATTAATGCAGAATAAATGAAGCAGGACCAGAACAACTTATAATATCAAAATTATAAAAATAAACAATTTTGAGAACTTTAATAAACTGATAACGAATGAAATGGGCAGAACCAAGAGAACAATTTGTAGGATAACAACATCATAAAACTCAACTTTGAAAGCTGTATTGTGATTCATACAACGACCATTCGTGATTCCAGAGGACCAATGATAAAATGTTTATTCGTTACAGAGAGGTAACAGATTTAGGTGCCAAATGAGATGTAGATACTTATATCTATGTCCATATTTTGTATACAATCATTGAAGGAATTTGTTTTACTTGACTATGCATATTTGTCATAATAAATTTGTTTTTTTTTCTTTTTTAGAGAAAATAAGACTTATTTTTTTAAACGGGAGTGGCGATGCTACAGATGTGAACTGTTGTGTGCCTTAGATGAAGTCACTATTTTATTAGTTTAATTAACTATATTTCTTTGTTACTGAGTAGTAATCTGTAAAGGTAAAACCAAAACACGTCAATAAAACTTCAAAAAGAAAGAAAACGAACCAAGTCAAACAGGGAAATTTTATTACTCTTAAATTTACTAATATACACATATACACTTAAATACCGAACAACAGAAGTTCATAGCTTCTCATACAATTCTCTTTTTTTTCTTTCTTGTGTACTTAAATGTTTTAGAGCTTATTAAGTTCATAACAAAAATTTAAAAAAGAAAAGAAAGGGAAGCCAACTCCTTTAACGACCTAATTCCGTATAGCAGGACGGCCCGCCCCCCGCCCCCGCTGCCACCACTATGGGGGCCAGCCCCTGACAACACTCATAACTGTGGGTGGCTTATTCAATGGGTGTCACAAGTGCTGGAGAAGGGCGCCGCTGCTGGAACGCGCAGGCGCAGATACTTCATTCCACGTTCTGTCGGCTACCGACCCCCGGCGTTCAGCGCCCGGCAAATGTTTGGCGTTACCATGGTTGCACAGCCCTCGTGTGAGTTTCAGTCGCCAGGGCAACGGGATAGACAGAAGCCGGGCCCTAGAAGGCTGCAGAGGCTGTGGCGATGATGTCCAAGCCCGTGCACGGGCTGCCCTTCCTACCGGGCTTCTGCTTCAGCGACTGCACGGTGAGGAACAGTCCAGCTCCAGCTCGGCCTCGGCACGCCCACTCCCCTCCTGCCCTAAGGGCAACCCACACCCCCTTCCCTCCGCCGCTCCAGCCCATCCTCCAGCTCCACCTTCCACCTCCAGCTGCTGACGCTATCCCTTCTTCCAGCTCCTCCTCCCCTTATCGAAGCTGCATCCCTCCTCCAAATCTTTTCCTGCTCCCAGCCCCACATCCCACCCCTCTCTTTTCCCAGCCCTCTCCCCCCATCAGGTTGTAGAGATTCCCCCCTAATCAATCTTATACTCCCACGATCAGATGCAGCCCCCATCTCCACTTTTTTTTCCTTCTCTCAGCCCTATCTCCTTCTTCGACCTCCAGGCCCACCCCCAGCCTCAGCCAAGTACCAGCAGTTCATCCAACTACCTTCCCCCAGGTCCATCTCCCACTCTCCCCCAACCCCACCTTTCTTCCTCTAACTCCCATCCTTTTTCGTAGCCTAACATCAGCCCTCTCTACCACCCCCCATCCATTCTCCCAGACCACTCTGGCGCTTCCCCTTCTCTTCACAGCCCATCTTCCAGCCCTCTCCCTTTACTCTCCTATCTTCTCCAAGGCCCATTTCGGTCTCAGTTCTCCCCTTCATTCCCCTCCCTTCTCCCAGCAGCAGCCCTTTCTCTGTGCATTCCCAAACTTCCCCTTTCAACTCATTCTTCCACCCAAACCCATCCCAGTTCCTAGCTTCATCCCTCTTTCCCATATTCATTCCCCCATCCCTTTACACTAATGATTGACATTTACATAGCATTTTGTAAAGATATTTATATAAATTCTCATTTGAGCCTATCCCTAGCCCTCCTAAGCCTCAACCTTATTATTTTTTCTCAAACTCCCATCTTCCTCATCCCACCCCCAACTCCTACCCCCGTTCTAGTGTGTCTTTTCCCCCTAGTCCTCTCTCTCTCTTCCCCCATGTCTGTTTCTCTTCCTGAGATCCTCTCCCTCTCCTCTTACCTCCATCTCCACTCCTTGCCTGCCCTCCCCACCAGGGGTTTATAAAGAATACAAGCTGGACTCTGAAGTGATGCGGATTTAAACCCTGCTTCCATCCTTTCTAGCGATGCTACTTAGTTACATCCCTTTCAGTTTCCTCAGCTTTAAAATGGGGATTACAGAATCTAGGAGATGGAACTGCACCCTGTATCTAACCAAGAATCTCCTCCATGGCATCTTTAGCCTTCAGCCTCCACTCGAAGACCTCCAGTGAGAGGGGACCCACTAATTCTTGAGGCAGAGCCCGTTCTGCTTTTGAATAGGTCTAATTGTTAAGAAGGTTTTCCTTACATCAAGACTAAATCCGTCTCTCTACTAGTTCCATCATTTCTCCTATTTCTGCCCTCTAGAACCAAATGGAAATATCTATCTATCTATCTATCTATCTATCTATCTATCTATCTATCTATATATGTATATAATATATATGTATATGTATTCACACATATATATTTTATTTTATTTATATAGTGTCTCTTTCGGGTGATAGACCTTCAAATACTTGAAAACAGCTACCTATCTTGGTAGGATGCTAAGTTTTCTTTTCCCCAGGCTAAATGTCCTCATAGGCCAACCATGAGGTTGGTATTCTGGGAGATCAGTAGTTGTACATACCTCAGCAGGTTGTTTTCAGGGAAGTAGTTAGTAAACCCATATTAGGAATGATAGCCATTGTTTTTATGACAACTCTTCCTCTCCAAGTCTCCACTCCACCTAAGCCCCCTTTCCAAAGTCTTTCCTGCTAGTCTCCGTTAGTGCTTTCACCTGTAAAATGAGGTGATTAATAGACGTAGCACTTTCTTCGCTGGATTGTTGATGGACACGCACTTTGTAAATCTTTAAGCGTTATAGAAAATGTGAGTTATTATTGCCTCTTCCTTTGGACTGCCAGCCTCATTTCATCTTATTAACCGTAGTACTTTTCTCCCAGCCCTATCCATCTACAACTTGCTTAAAGGCAAGAGAGACAGACCTTCCGGGAAACAAAGCTCGCCTTGGTCAAGCAAAACTGGAAAAGAGGATACGAAAAGGATCACTCAGATGAAGACTAACCTGCTGGCTGGCTGTCTCCTAACTTTAAAATCTTCCTCATCAAGATTTCTGATAGTCTTTCTACTTTATTCTCCCTTCTTCCTTAGAAGCTGTCCTTCCCCATTTGCCAGTATGCCCCTTTCCCTTCCCCATTCAAGACACCAACTCCATCCTTGACCACACCAAACCGCCTCGTGGAATCTGGTCTTCCTATAGGGGACTAGTTACTTTCTTTCTAAACTTACAGTTTTGCTTGACCAAGTTAATTGGTGAAGGTCTCTTTTGTCATTTAGCAAGCAGATTGCCACAGAATGAGCCAGAGATGCACATACTTTACATTTACTTTTGTGTCCTGAGTGCGTGAAATGCTTTGAATTCAGTGGGACAAAATGCCAATGTATTTCTCTTGGAGAAGACAATGTTGTTGTTCAGATGTCAGATTTGGTGAGGGAATGAAGATTCTGGGATTCTCTCCCTTTTTTCATCTTGATTGTAGGGCAATTGTTGAGCCCTTGCATGTGTTGAACATCTTTGATCTTAAGAATTAGATGCAAGTTCGAGTTTTCCTCAGTTCGAAAATGATGCTAGCAGATTTCCTGGAGATGGTGAATTAGTACCTTAGTAATGAGTCAGAAGTTTTTTGCATGTGAACCCATGGCTGTTCTTAGACGCAGGCAATTGGAGTGACTTATCAGGCAGCAGCCTTCTGGTGTATCTGTTGCTGTCACCCAAGCAGAATGAACTGTGACCACTCTGCACCCAAACCAATAATTTTAAGTGGTACCAATGAAAATGCAGTGCGTGGAAGTAATGTGTGAAAATGTAGTGCGTAGAAGTAATGTGAAGTCCTATTTGCAGTATTATGGGCCATCGGTAGAAATGTACACAAAAGTTTTTGTGAAAGGGAGGACAAGGTGATGAATGCATATGCTTTTTGCTTGAAAGGCCATTTTTCCAGGATTGTCATAGTCCTGCATGAGGACCCAAAGATGATGCATATTACAAATTAGTAAAGCCTCTTAATCAAAAAGAAGAAAGCAAATCAAAGCAACAGATGCTATATTTGTCCTTAGGGATAGAAGAAGACCATGGAAATATGGATACCAGTACCACCACCATTTATACAGTGCTTTAAGGTTTTCAAAATACATCTATTATCATACTGGATCTGTCCATTAGGGAGGTAGCACCCAATGTAGGGTATTTCTCGTGTCATATATTATGGAGTAGCAGTTAGAGAGCTGACCTCAGAGTTAGGAAGACTTGTGTTTCAATTTCTGCATCTGATGCATATTGCTAAGTGTGTCATTTAATGGTACTAGACCAGAGGTATCAAACTCATGGCTCAGGTTGCAAGGAGTCTACAAAACTCCTTTGTGTGGCTGGAACCCAAATGAAATGTGATTGGGAAATATTTAACAAAATAAATAAAAATACAACATATGTATATTAATCTGTGGCTTTCTAAGCCAGTACTAGCCCACAGGGTTCTGTTTCTATTTGAATTTGACATCAGTGCTCTAGGCAAGACGGTAAGTCTATATAGTGCAAAGGAGGTGCTATCTTGCTTTGATAGAGAGGATTTGTTCATCTGGGAATTTCCTGTACCAATGAAATCACATTCTTATCTATGTATTGGGAATCAGGGGCAGTATTTATTGAGAGGGATCTGTATGAGTTGTTTTAATAGAAAATGTGAATTTATATTGCATATTCTCCAGTTCTCAGAAGAGACATTTAATCCGGTGCAGCCATTTAAATAAGGAGGCAGAAGGAGGAAACATGTATTTACCAAGCACCTACTATGTGCCAGGTACTATACTGTTTTATAAATATCATCTCATTTGATGCTTAAAACAATCCTGAGGGATAGGTGTTATTCTTACCCTCGTTTTATAGCTGAGGCAGAATCAAATCTGAACTTGGGTCTTCCTGACTCCAGGCACAGGCACTCCATCTATTGTGCCACCTAGCTGCTGTATAACCCAGTCTTGAAAGAAGTTAGGCCAGGATTCAAGGAGATTAGACAGCGGGCAAGAAGAAATCTTAACTAAAGATTAAAATAGATTTCTCAGAACCAGCAATTCAGGTTACTGAATTTTGCTGCTAACAGATGCCACCAAGAGATCATTAATTATGAGATGAAATACTTTTTTGCTTTATTTCCAAAGACGGTCTAGTTGTAAATTAAGGAGCAGGACTTTATAAGTCTTACTTTCAGCTCAATCACAACTCACTGTTTAGCAACCCAGACAAGCAATTTAATACTTCACCAAAAATGTGATCATTTTTTAATTGTGTTTACTTTCTCCATGGAAGTTTAATGAGGTTTAAAAACAAGGAATAAAAATTGTTTTTATAATAATGTGTTGCAAAGGCGTATATGGTAGTGTTCTTAATAATTCCATTTCCTTCCTCAGAAAACTGCCTTTCACCGAAGCCAGACATTGGGTTACAGGAATGGCTTTGCCTACTCTCGACTTCCAACAGCGGCGATCGGCGGAGATCGTCTCCATCTGAACCAGCTGTCTCAAGCTGATTTGGATGAATTGGCCAATAAGAGACCCACACTGACCTATGAAGAAGCCAAGCAGGCCCCGCCTTGTGACTTTATTCCTGCACATGTGGCCTTTGACAAAAAGGTGGGATTTGGGATGTTTGAGAAGTTTGAGAGACAGTTTCTGGATAACCGATCATTTTATTAATAAAAAGGTCAATAATACTCTTGAATGCCAATGCCCAATCATGGCTGTGGGCTCACAATTTAATATGCTCTTGGAAGAATGGGTGATCCTGATAGTAGCAATCGACTCTGATTGGTTAACAGTGAGAGAGAATGAATATAGAATGAGATGTGGACCTATTCTTATGAGGGATATAACTTTGATCACATCTATTACTTCCAAGTTGCCCAGCTTTGGGCAATCTAATTATAGAATATATATCCCCCACCAAAGCCTGAGCAGAACACAATGGGCTGAGAGTTTCACCTTAGATTAAAATTTCCTGTAAAGTTGGGTGGGGTAGCAATTCCTAGATAGAGGAGAATGTTAATCCTATCTGCTGTCATTTGTACTGTTATGCAGAGCCTGAGCCTTGAAATCAGGACTTCAGAAAAAGGGGGAACTTTGAATCTCCCAAAGTCATTGGTTATTAATAATAATTTCTCTCTCAGGTTGTATGAGCCCCTTTGTTTTCATGATGAACCAACTGTTTGCAGAGGAATTAACAATAAACCAGATTTCAGAGAATATGCCAAGGAGAACATTTTTTCAGTGCTTCAGTTCTTAGATAGCTGAGCTCTGAACTGAAAGAGGCTTTCTGTAGTAAGGAAGAAGATTTTAGTAAATAAATAAGAGAAATTCCCCAGAGACCTCACTGTAATATTTTCAGGATACAATTTAAAGACAGGTTAGATAATCCTGAAATTGAGAGGTGGAGGGGTAGGGGGTAGAACTCCAGTTTTGCTTATTTGCCGTGTGTTTCTTATTTTGAAAAGTATGCTGTAGTGGCAAGACATCTCTGATCTCAGAGGATCCCATAAAAGTCAGAATGAAAACAGTAAGCCGATCTCTCTGAATATGTTTTTAGTTCTTCAAGAAATGCTGCAAACTTAACAACTAAAGAGCAAACTGTGTAGGGTCTTTTCTTTTGTTTTTCATTTTTCTCCATGCCTTTGCCATGTGGTAGGTATATTCTTTGTATCTATTGATATTTTCATCTCATTACTGCTTTTCCCACTGTGCAAACCTATTTTCTTTCCCCACCCAATCTTGCTATTTCCCCAGTTGCTTCACGGTCTGGAAAATACTTTTATATTAGAGGTTTTTTCTCCCCCTTTTTTAGTGCCTTTTGGAAAGTAAATTTTTTTTTTAGTACATGAATTAATGGCATTCATTTGACTCTGTACTTGGACCTTTTTTATTTATCTTGGTTTTTTCTTTTGTTTTTCAAATGCCTTCTTAGGGTACTGATGCAGTTTGGGGTTGCTGGGAACCCCAAAATATCAGAGTACAGAGGGGCTTCAGTCTTCCAGTCAAGTGACAAGGTTTATCTTAATGTCAATAGAAGAGGGCAGAGTTCCTAGGGAACCTGCAATTTAATAGGGGTGAGGCTGATGCTTATATACCAATGGGACAGTGAAAGGATGTAGATGAGATTAAGGAGTGGTCTGGGGTGAGCCAGGTGCTACAGTGAAAGGACTATCAAGTAGGCTAATTAGGCCATCTAGGTGGGATTAAAGAGTGATCTGTGTATGCCAGTAGTCTGGGGTGGGCCAAGTACGACAGTCAGTTAAGCTAATTATGTGATCTGAGTGGGCTGGAGTGGGCCCACTTAGTGCTTTGGGGCTGATGAAATGTGTGGGAAAGTTGAGGGCCTTTAGGGATCCAGGTCCCAACACTCCCTCAGTACTGGATTTCATTTGTCATTGTTTGACTTACACTATCCATTCATTTCACCCCATCTGTCTCTGCTCAATATGAAGGATAATTCCATTTCATTGCAGAAGAGCTACTTTTGACACTACCATTTCTTTCCATACTGGGCCTTTGGCTCATCCCACCAAGTTTTTGGCCTCCTGGTCAGCCATTTATGGTCACATGGAATCTAGTCTGCAAGTGATACAGTTGATGGTCCATATCCTGACTAAATTAACTAAATACCTAGTATCTGAGTGACAGCAGATGGACTATATCTATCAAGTCCACCTCTGACTTTCTGTGAGGTTTTAAATTTACAAATATATTTCATCCTGCCTAGCTTTTAGATCTTCAAGGGACAACAGACATTATGTGTAGCATATTTGGGTTTTTTGTTTTGTTTTCCGATTTATTTATTTTGTGTATCATAATTTCATAATTGCCAAGAATTTGCATTCTGGTGTTATTAGCTATGAACCTTGAGATAGGGAAGGGCTGTTAAGCACACCGATTTTTTGACATTTGGTTTTACAGCATAGGAAACTGCGAAAAAAGTTTTTTATAAACTAAAATTTACTTGACATGTTTGTTTGCATTGTTCTGACTTAAGTTCACTTATTGTCAATGTGAATTGGCTGTGTTTCTGGCATTATTTCTTAGCTGCTGATACAGCTAGAAAAGTGTTCAGACCCTATTTTTTCTTGTTATCAAGTGAAACAATTTCCCATCACTGCTTCATATCCCTAAACTTATCCCACGAAAAAGAAAGTTGAGAAAAATAAAAGTGGGATCTTTTAAGTTTGTGTTCTATGATAGGAAAATACCAAACTCCACAAGCAAAAGTATATCTGAAAGCTCTACATCCAAAGTAAAATGCATCTACTCTCAGGTTATTATAATTCTGTAGTGCTATCTTGCATGCCAACTAAATGTCACGTTAAAAAAAATCAAAGAGCCGGTGCTCATTTCCCCTTTCTCTTCCTGCAGAGAACCAAGTTCAGGGTTTTGTGTTTCTCTCTGAAAATGAATGACATTCTAACTTATTGATAAAAAGCAAGGGACTTATTTCATAAAATAGCTGTTTTCTCTGTGAAGAGTTTGTCATAGAAATGTAGAAACTGGAACTCTCTTTTTTGTAGGGAAGCAGAGAAGGATATGACTTTTTACTGGAAAATCTAATTACTAAATATGTAATTAATCTGTTTCTTACCTGCTAGCTTACGCATTGGCCATGGTTTCTAGCATGTCACCTGAGTTGTCCGATAAAAATGTGTGGTTTCAGGCATATTGCTAATGTGCCTTTTCAGACAAGCTAATAAAAAGTAGGGAGGTATGTAAACACAGAAAAAAAAATTATTAGGTAAATTTGGGCCACTTACAGCAGCAGTTGGAATGAAAGGTTTTTGTATGGGTTTAAGGAGTTTTAAAATAAGAAGATTTAATCTGTTTGTTTTCCACCCCATTAATTCCTCAAAAAGTGTTGCTATAGAGGTTAGAGTTTGGCTGAGGAGGACTTCTTGAACCACGGGGGTCCAGGAGGGGGGCCTCCCCAACAGAAAGGGACAGAACTGATTCTCCCAGACC
>JAQQSZ010010216.1:0-12570 GCA_028646595.1 Phalanger gymnotis
TATTGTGGAAGGGCTATACATAATGATACGCATGTGGTCCATGTTGAATTGCTTGACTTCTTAGGGAGGGATGGTGGGTGGGAAGGGAAGAGGGGAGAGAATTTGGAACTCAAAGTTTTAAAAACAAATGTTCAAAAACAAAAAAAAAACGTTTTGCCTGCAACTAGAAAATAAGATACACAGGCAATGGGGTGTAGAAATTTATCTTGCCCTACAAGAAAGGAAGGGAAAAGGGGATGGGAGGGGAGTGGGGTGACAGAAGAGAGGGCAGACTGGGGATCAGGGCAACCAGATTATATGCCATCTTGGAGTAGGGAGGAGGATAGAAATGGGGAGAAAATTTGTAATTCAAACTCATGAAAATCAATGCTGAAAACTAAATATATTAAATAATAATAAAAAAGAAATTAAAAAATTGCTGTGAAAGCTGGAAACTAGTCAGACAAAAAATAAGTAAAGAACAACTTCTCATACTGTTATACCAGGATAAGCTCCAAATTGATAAACAACTTAGACATAAAGCATGATATCATAAATCAATTGGAGGCAAAAGGAGGAAAAAATCCTTGCAGTTTTTTGGATAGAGGGAGATTTGTTTGTGACTAAAGGACAAAAAATAACCTGGCTAAAATTAAAAGGGAAACAGATTACTGGGGGAGGGCTTTTTCTCTTTTCATCCAGTTGCTACAATATTGATCTCTTTTCTATGCCATATAGAGAATTGATTAAAACTTATAAGAATAAGAGCCATAAGTGAAAAGTGCTCAGAGTATATGAACAAGTATTTTTCAAGGGCTAACATCTAAGTCATCAATAGCCATAAAATTGCTCCAAATCAATGATAATTGGAATGGTAAAAATTAAAACAAGCTCAAATTTCTACCTCATACCTATCACATACCTATCAGATGGGCTAAGGCAACAAAAGGGAAAAGGAAAATATTGCAGTGGCTATGGGGAAACAAGCACATTAATGTACTATTAGTGGAATTATAAAGTGGCACAGGCCACTATTGAGAGAAGGAGAATAAATAAATAATATATAAATATATATAATATAATATATAAATATTATATAATTATATAATGATAATTATATAATTATATAAATAAATAAATATATAATTATAAATAAATAAAAATAAATATATATATAAATATAAATATAAATAAATAATAAATAAATAAAGCAATTTAAACCATTCCAAAGAATTTGCTGCATTATACATTCTCACATTCTGATCCACCAATACTAAATTATCACTATCAGGCCAATACTACTGGTACAAGCAAGAAAAAAGAAAGAACTCCGGTGGAAAAAAATGATAATAAAGGGATTTTTTGGTGCAAAGAATTGAAAACTATAGAGGGGCTCATCAACTGAGAACTAGTTGAGCGAACTATAATATGTGGATATAATAGAATAGCAGTATACTATAAAATTATGAAAAGGTCCGTTTTAAAGGAATTTGGGAAGATTTATATGAAATGATGCAAAATGGACAGAGGAAATAGGACAACATATTACACAATAACATTTTAAAGCAAAGCGACTTTGAAACACTTAAGAATTTTGATCAACTTGAGCACCAAGCATAATTCTATAAGAACAAAGATTTAATATGCCACCTACTTCCTGACTCACAGATGACAAATGCACAGTGCAGAATGAAATGTATAATTTTTGAACATGACTGGTGAAGAAATTTGTTTCACTCAACTATATACATTTTAAACAATGGTTTTTATTTTTTTACTTCTCTTCTTTCTTTTGTTTTCTAATTTTAATTGTATAGGTCAGAGGTAATGAAGGTTTGATTCAGAGTTCTCACCGTGTGATTAGCAAGAAGAGAATAAATGCACTCTATTTTTAAAAGGTAAAAATGGCAAGATTTACTCTCTGATTGGATATGCACATTAAGGTTAAACAGAATCAAGGTAACAGCAAGTTGTTGATTTGTGTGACTAGGAGAATAATTGTAAACTTGACAAAAATAGGGAAATTTAAAGATATGTAGGTTTAGGAGAAAATAATTTGAGATTAAGGATGCAGTAAGTATTTTGGAGAATATAAACTGTCCTCAGAGGGGCACCTGCTATAGCCCCAGTTTGATCTAGGAGGAGGTAGTAGTTATAATCAGGAGATGGGGTGGATTTTCACAAGAAAACCTGTGAAACTCTTGCTGTGAGTGCCTGAGTAGCAATTATGTTATAAATGTGTTAAGAAGCCAATTCCCAGTGTAGTACGCAGTGGGTTAGGGAACTTGTACATGTGGAGGAAAAAGTTAGAGTGGAGTGACTGTTGGGTGAGAAGGGTAAGTAACTTTCATTGGAGTCGAGGAGCAGGTGAAGAGTAAGTTGTAACTCACACTCTGACCAATTGCTCATACATTCTTTAGGGGCTAGCCACCAGGTGCTTTGGGTTCAATCTATGATTCTAAGAGGACATAGCCCCATGTTGGAGACCACTGATTTAAAGATGTTACTGGGAAATTCACTTGCCAAAGGTTACAGAACTGGTATGCATTAGAGGCAGGACTTGAATCGAAGTATCCAAGATTGGCCTTTTACCTATTAACCAATTATGCCACTCTTACTTAAAGCCAATCTTAACATTTGCCAAATGCTGAGTAAATAGGTTATATAAACATTACTTTAACCCATAAAGATGGATCACACAGAATTTTTAAAAATAGAAATATATATAGAATTAATTTACATATATACATACATACATATGTATGTGTATACATATATATATATAATAAAATACACATACACATATATACAAACATGTTTGTTTCTAATGGAAGCCTCCTCTAGGGTGGGGGAGGATTAAAAAAGGAATTCGCATGATTAATTTATATATTTAAAAGGAATATCGAGTTATACATAATAGACTTACACTTTCATGTGCAATCATCATTTTATTATCTACTAAGTTATGGAAATACTTGTTTTATTTCATAAATTAAAAACCTATTGGTAATGGCCGGCTGTGAAAAACAAACAAAAAACCCTCCCCGGCAGACATGTACATTTGAACTCTAAACTACTAGGTCCTTACGATTTCACCTAACATCGTTGCCACTGAACATTTTTTTAATATACTATCTGTTCAACTAAGGTAATCACCTGGAGGATTGATGCTCGGTAGGGTTTTTACTCTTTCTAAAAGCTTTATCTTAACTACCTCAGTACATGTAATTTCATGCATCTCTCAAAGCAACACTACTCTGTACCTGGATGACTTATCGTGTATCATCAGGAATGACATTCAATGTAGATACTTCCTCTTAAGCTGCAAAACAATTACTGAAGTAATGAACCAGGGCAGATAACATAATGTATTTTTACTTAACATCAGGCCTCCAATTCTTTGTGACATTGGTACCCTGAGTTAATTTTCAATTACACCTTTCTACTCTGTTCTTTGCAAATATTTTCATTTGTTCCCTATTTTATTGTTTTTTTTAAATATTTCCCTCCTCCATTTCCTATTTATTCCATTTCCATTTATTCTTTCTTCCCCAAGCTGTGCCTTAGACTTTTATATCAACTATGATCACTCCTATCTCTCAAATGCTTGGGCACTTATAGCTTCTCTGAAACCACAACATAGTTGCATGCTTATTGCCTTTTTTGTTTTCTAGTTCAATAATTTACTATTCGATGGTCTGGGTACTTCCTCCAGTGCCCCAGAGCAAAAAAGAATTTAGAATATTGCATTAAGAGATATATTTAAATTCTTAAATTTCTTGGACCAAAGGTTCTGCTCTGTTGGTTTGGAAAATTCAGGGTTGCCTTTAGAATGCTCAGTGTGGGCTACCAAATAATGTGCTGAGTCGGGAAGAGAAGGCAAAGCAAAGCAAGTCAGGAAAAGGAAAGCATACCAAGGGAAGAAAAAGAAGTGAAACAGAAAGAAAAGGAGAGCAGCACTACCAAAAAGATTCAGGTTCCATCTTGATGAAGCTTCCAGAGTTCCTACTGTGGTTACATTGGATGATATCTACATTGCCAGGCTGTAGTAAATGAGGGTCAGTGAAATTGAAGGTTTGACACTTTTATTTGAAATTTCAGAATACAGTAAGGATTATGGATTTAGAACTGGAAAAGACACAATTTATTCCAACCTCCAAATTTGATAGATGAGGAATTGTCACAGAGAGGCCAATTTTCCCATGATAAGAGAAGTAATAAGTAACAAAGAGAAGATTTGAACCTTAGTTTTCCCGATTCAGAATGTAGCACTTTTCCCGCTGTACCATGCTACCTTGAAGGATACAGAAGGATTTTGAAGAAGACATCTTGGGCATTTCTTTTACATCAAAGATATGTCCATCCCTGCCCCAAATGTAATCACATGTACACACACACACACACACACACACACACACACACACTCCTAATGTGTGCCTACTTTTCCCAATGATTATGTGTATGTACAAGTATGCTTTGGTAGTATAAATTTTATGGTACAAATATTATCTTGCTATTTTCCTTGTTATACAATTTCATTAAATAGCTTTACTTTAAAATAACTGCATCAAAATGGATATTTTTGATTGCATTAAATTAAAAAGGTTTTTCATAAACAAAGCCAATGCAACCAAAATTAGAAGGAAAGCAGAAAGCTGAGAAGTTATTTTTATAGCCAGTGTCTCGGATAAAGGCCTCATTTCTAAAGTATGTAGAGAACTGAGTCAAATTTATAAGAATACAAGTCATTCCCCAACTGATACTTTGTTGAACATGCGGTTTTCTGAGGAATAATTTGAAGCTATCTATAGCCATATGAAAAAAAATGCTCTAAATCACAATTGATTAGAGAAATGCAAATTAAAACAACTCTGAGGTACTAACTTACACTTATCAGATTGGCTAATATGACCAAAAAAAGGGAAATGATGAATGTTAGAGAAGATGTGAGAAAATTGGAATACTAATGCTTTGTTTGTGGAGTTGTGAACTGGTCCAATGATTCTGAAGAACAATTTGGAACTAAGCCCAAAGAGCTAAAAAACTGTGCATAGACTTTGATCCAGCTATACTACTTTTGGTGGTGCCAAAGAATTGGAAATTAGAATTTGAGGGGATAACCATCAATTGGGGAAGGGCTGAAAAAGTTGTGGTATATGAATGTAATGGAATGCTGTTATTCTATAAGAAATGATGAGCAGCTGGATTTCAGAAAAACCTGGAAAGGTTTACATGGATTGTTGCTGAGTGAAGTGAACAGAACCAGTAGAACACTGTACACAGTAAGAGCAACGTTGTAGGCTAATCAACTTTGATAGGCTTAGTTTTTCTCAGCAATGCAATGATCTAAGACAATTCCAAGGGACAACTGATGGAAAATGCTGTCCACATGCAGAGAAACAACTATGGAGTCTAAATGCAGGTTGAAGCATACTGTTTTCTCTTTTTATCTTTCTTGTGGTTGTTTCCTTTAGTTCTGATTCTTCTTTCACAAGAAGACTAATGTGGAAATAAGTTTAACACAATTCTACATATATTGCCTATATCAGATTGCATGCTGCTCTCTTGGGGAAGACAGAGGGGAGAGAGAGAGAGGAAAAAAAAACTTTGAAACTCAAAATCTTATAAAAGTGAATGTGGAAAACTATCTTTGCATGTAAATGGAAAAATACTATTAAGTGGGGAAAATTAAAATTAAAATAATTGTATCATCTTACTGCCAAGACATAACACAAACAATTTTGATAAGGGCTTGTAAACTACAGTTTTTAGTGAATGCATGCCCTTGGAGTGCTATGGAAGATAGTGACACTCACTCCCAGTCCTTTCCTCATCAGTTTCCATATTACAAAAGGTTAGAACAGTACTTTAAAGTCCTTGATTCCACTTTGCAAGAAATACTTGTCAGTCTGTCTTTAACTATCTATTCTAAAAAAAGTCTTCAACTAAATCATCTCCCCTCTCCCTTAACTAAAGCAAAATTAATTTATTTTTGAAAAAAACATTAAAAATTTCAGGGAAGAATTTTGTTCTTCTAGAAGACAGAATTAGAGTCATGACTAGATAGTGGAAAGGGGCTGTTGACTGACCCACTTAAGAGGAGTGCTCTTTTCCCTTAGGCCTTGCCAGTATTAGAGAAGTGATTAGCCTAAGAGAAGGAAAAAAGTTTTTGATTACATTACTTAGTGGAAGTAGCCCTTAAGTTTGACTTTGACAAGTTGGAAAGGAGAATCCTTGGCAGACATCATTGAAGAAGCATTGAATGGTTTAAGAAAAATGATTCTCTGAGGCCAGCCAGTACTTAAGAGACCATTGTTCTATTTGATGAAGCAAAATGTTAATTGAAGTTTAACCTGGGATATGTAACTATAATGTGCTTATTGTAGAATTTTGTACCTAATTTGAGAATATTATGAATTGTAACTCCAAAATGTCTTGTATTTGAGAGATTACCAGAATCAGGAAGTAAAGTAACTTTCCATTTGGAGTTTCTCTCCCTCCTTCCCTCCCTCTCTTTCCCCCTTTCTCTCTCTCTCTCTGTCTCTCTCTTTCTCTCTGTCTCTCTTCTTCCCTCCCTCTTTTTCAGTAAACACTGGTACCTATAATGCAGAAGATTTTTCCCTTGACCTTGAGGCAGCTTTTCTCAAAGTTCAATGTAAGAGGAGGTAGACACTACATATACATGATGTAAAATTCTGAAATAATCTGTTGTCTTATTTTTAAAATTAAGAAATTAACAAAAATATATATTCTGAGCTCTTCATTCCTAGTGTTAATTCATTTTCCATGTCTTACTATAATTAATATTTCTAATATTATATCTATATCTATCTATCTATCTCTCTCTCTATATATATGTATATATTTCATGAGTAGTGAAAATTGTAGAAAGGCAAAAATATATTTGATGTAAGAAAAAATATTAATTTAAAATGCCCAAACATAAAATGGATGGCCTATGTATATAGTGGCATTCTTCACTGTAATTATTTTCTCTTCAATAAATATTTTCCAACAGAATCATTTACATAATTTGTAGGATTCAACAAAGGCTGGGGGAGGAGTTTTGAACAAATGTGGTTTGGAGTAGATGGCTCCTGTCTTTACAGAAACTGTTTCTGATATCTTTTGTTTTCTCCACTGGGTATTCTATTAGCTATCAGATTAAGGAAAGGATATGGGGAGAGATAAGGACTGAACCTCTGATCTCATTAGTGTATATACCTCCCAGGTGAGAGAACTATCTCTTCTAATACAGTTCCTTGAAACCTGTAGCTTTGGAGTTTCCTTAAAAACTTGGATATTAAATGCCTTGTTTTAGGGCACAAAAAATTTGATGCCCATCAGTCAAAAAATCATCAAATCACAGCCCCACCCAAATCATCAAATCAGTTCAGAATCACAAAATCAATGCATCAGAGGAGAAGACGGGTCTTTTTAGCATCAAGGCCATATCTCTATTATGTCATACTGCCTATGTAACCAATGAGGAAATTAAAACTCATTCTTTAGTTCTCAAAATTAATAGATGTCTGTATTTGCTTTTTGTACCCCCCCAATCTCTCTCTGTTCTCTCTCTCTCTCTCTCTCTCTCTCTCTCTCTCTCTCTCTCTCTCTCTCTCTCTCTTTCTCTTTCTGTCTCTTTCTCTCTCTGTGCCTTTATTTCTTTGTCTCTCTCTCAACTAATTAATCTTTGCTACAAAAAATAATTGTCTCCATTTTTTTAATCTTCCAACATCAATCTACTATTTAAAGAACCACAGTTAGTTTTGCTGCTATAATCTTTGTACAAAATCAAATCGGAATACTGCCCCCCAAAAAAAGTAAAGGACTATTGAAAGGAAGTCTCTTGTAAATGTAATTTGAATAAATGCTTAGGATTCATTAGTTTGTTCTCCAGATTTATAAATGAGATATCATGCCATATGTCTTCAGATAGCATGAAGTGATTTTTGTATTTTTAATGCCCTAGCTTGCTGTTCTGCATTATATCATGGTTATAGATTTGCAAGGGACCTATGACACTATACCTACTCTTCGTACAGATGAAGAATCAGAGACCCAGGTACATTAAATTACTTATTCAATGTCTTATAGGTAATAAGCATCAAAGGCACTATTGGAAGCCAAGTCTTCTGATTCTGGAGCCATTACTGTCTCTCCTGTACTATTCCTCCCCCTCAACAGGTAATTGTTAGCTGACAAGAATAAGGAGATTCCCCAGATTTTTATGTTTAACTAAAATCTGAAATTTTATTTACCTGCCATATCTTTTTTAATTGCATATACTATTTCATGCAAAGGATTGAGAACATTGCAGAATCCAATATGCCCTCAGCAGATAAATAAAAATAAAAATGAAAATGAGACAGCATAAAGAAAAATCACGACAAGCCAAATCATTCATCAACCATAGCAAAATCTTCAGATTCAGAAATCAACTTTTCATTAGTGAAAGAAGTTCTAACCAAAAATGTATAAAATGTTACCTCCAAAACAAGGCACATGATTGTTTGGTTTATAATTCTTTAAAATTTTTTGTGTGTGTGTATGCATACTTACATATATATGCATATATGTTATATATATATGTGTGTATGTGAGTGTGTATATGTATATGTATATGTGCATGTGTATATGTATGTGTATGTGCATGTGTATGTATATGTACATAAATTTCCTTAATTTTTTTTGAAAATTAATGTAACAAAGAAAGACACTTCCAATTCATCTCTTGGTGTGGGGTTGGGAAGGGTGTCCCTGGATTCTCTAAGACTAATCCTATAGGTCACAGACTTATTAAGTCCTATCAATCAAGAAAAGGAGTGGTTCAGGGATAGTCTATGTCCTATACTTTTATAATATGTCATAGAATTGTCTACTGGGAAGAATGGTAGATATTATGTAAGAAACTTTGATTTAAATTTCATCTTCAATATTTCAATATTCAAGTAAATACTAGTCATGTCACTAAAAGCAAGATTATCTCATCTTCTATTTAATTCACGTGAATATTTGTTTTAAAATATTTAAAATATTTTACCTTTCAGAGCTCCAATTTCCTTATGTAAAATGTGGATAATATTAGACTACATAAATCATGGAATTATTCTTATGAAAATCTTATATAAATCATTAAATGCTAACAGCACCATGAATTATTATTATTATCTTTATCTCATGGGATTTCATAACTATTCTTCATAGCAATGAGCTAAAGCATTCTTTATGGTTTTATAAATCAATCACTAGGAAAAAAATGCTGTTCAGTCCTAAAATCATTAAATCAATTTAAATATGAAAAGTGTAGGGCACCATCTGGCAGGATTTGCAACAGTAAGGAGAAAATCACTTCTCATGAGGGCCCTTTCCCAATTATTGTAATGTAGATCTATTTTGTTTCTTCCTAATCCTTCCTTAGTGGATCCTGTGTTCACATATACCTTACAATTTTTTTAACACTTTTCAGGACTGCTCCTCCACCTTGGCTGCCCACATGATTCACCCAAATCTGACCTGTGGCTCCAAGAAGCTGAAGTATACCCAGTAACCACACCTGATAAAATTGTCTCAACAAATAGGCTAATAATCCTTCCCTTAGTGCATGACTTTCCTTTAGTTAATACCTTCACTTATGATGTGTTGTTTTTGTTTAGTCATTTTAGTTGGGTCTGATTCTTAGTGACCCAATTTAGAGTATTCTTGGCAAAGATACTGGAATGATTTGCCATTTCCTTCTCTAGCTCATTTTACAGATGAGGAAACTGAGAAAAACATGGTTTAATGACTTGCCCAGGATCACATAGCAAGTAAATGTCAGAGGCCAGATTTGCACTCAGGAAGATGTCTTCCTGACCCTACGCCAGCCATGCTATTCACTAAGCCACCCGGCTGTGCACCACTCCACTTCACTTACTACTGCACCTGGGAAACAAACTAGCCTCTAAAGAAAAGGAAAGTGAGGGAAGTGTATTCTTGCTATGGCTACATGCTTTTCAGAAAAGTATCCTGGTTTTAACAAGTCTGCTTACATCATTTATTTCTATTTACTCATCACTCATACATAGCCTGGGATAAATGTTTTTTCTTCTCTGCTATTAAGGAGATATTAAATTATTAATAAATTAAGAAGGAAAACAAGTCACTAAGCAATTATGACTGATTACTGTTTTAAATCAAGTGTAAACTAGATTTAAAAACACCTTGCAAATTAGGAACAATGAACAATTTAAGGAACAAAGACAGCCTTGGAGTAAATGCCTACTAATGAAAGGCAGAGAGGGGAAAGAGTGGGAGGGAGAAGATTTAAGCATTTAACTGGCTTTTCACAGATCTCACCTTCAGTCTATCCCTTTCACACCTTTCTCAAGTGTTTGAATAAGTGGAGACAGATGACTGGAAGAGCTCAACTCACATAGCACAGTCTTAATCTCTAGACTAGAATGGCAAAAATATTTCTCTTTCTTTCTTTGTATCTTTGTCTCTGTGTTTTTGTCTTTGACTCTGTCTTTCTCTGTCTCTGTCCCTCTCTGTCTCTCTCTCTGTCTCTCTCTCTCTGTCTCTCTCTCTCTGTCTCTCTCTCTCTCTCTCTCTCTCTCTCTCTCTCTCTCTCTCTCTCTCTCTCTCTCTCTCTCTCTTTCTCACTGTTCCAGCTGCTGCAATGATTGTCTCCCTCCAAAACAGCATAAGAGCAGCTATCCCAGTTAAGCTTGTTCCTTCCATCTAAATGATTCCATTTTCATGTCCACTGCGATCAAGAATTTTTCTATTTTTCTCTGTCTCAGAGGCGATCATGCTATTCAAGTCAACAAGCAATTATTTATTGCCTATATGCAACTGTTTTGTTTTACACATGAGAAAATTGAAGCCTCAAGAGTTGAAATAATGTGCCAAAGATTAGTTTGCTTTACACATGTTCTGAGAGTCTCTGTCACAACCTACAAACTGCATTGGCAGTTTATGCACCCAGAACTCTACTACTACTATGTTTGCTACAGTTATTTCTCCCTTGAAGTTCATAGAGGACTGTATTTCTAATCCTGTAGCTCATGAACACTCTCAGTGTACTTCCATCTATCATTACAAGTATATATCAATCAGTGTGACTTTATTAGCTTTGAGAAAGGAGTGTTGACTAAAGGAGTAGAGTCAAAACTGTATGTATAAAACATTGCCCCCCAATAGTCTGTGCAACATACTCTTCTATAGGTACATATAGAGTTCAGGTGAAGTAGACTCAAATGCAAATAGCATGTGTGGCAAAGGGGTAAACTCATGTTTACTGATTATGGGAAGGTGTATTCTCTCTTCCTATTCTTTTCTTAGTGTGTATATTTTGTCCTATCTTAGCTCCCAACAGGATATATTGTTTGTTACTTACTTATTTTATCATATGGCATGGTCAATAGAGTGTATGGAGAGGAGAGACTAAATTCACATCCTGTCCTTTTCTTGCCTATCAGTTGCAGGCATGAGTGTCTGTCCATATACAGCCCTCTTAAATTTTGATATTAGAGAAGATGGCGGCTAGAAAGCAGGGACTTGTGTGAGCTCCCTGCCAGGTCCCTCCAAAAACCTATAAAAATGGCTCTGAACAAATTCTAGAACTGCAGAACCCACAAAATAGTACAGGGAAGCAGGGATCCAGCCCAGGACAGCCGGGATGGCCACTGGATGAGGTCAGTCGTCCATGGAGCAGAGGGGAGCAGAGCCCAGTGTGGACAGCAGCAAGACTAACCAGACCAGGAGCCAGGTGGAACAGGCCCTAGCACCCTGAATCAGTGAGCTGTGGCAGTTACCAGACTTCTCAAACCACAAACAACAAAGAAAACAGAGAAGGTTAATAGGAAAAGCTATGGGGGACACAGCCATAAGAGCTTGCGGTTCAGCCACCACTCCAGGGACAGCGGGGGTGGTGCAGCTATAGAACTATGGCTGCAGTTGCTTCTGGCCCCAGGTCCACCTGGTGGGAGGCATTAAGTGGCAGATAAGAGCAGGAGGGCAGAGCCTGCTTAAGATTTGTGTCAGGTCACGGTTGGCAGTTCTTGGGAAGGAGGAGTGCTGGTGTGGCAGAGGTGGCTGTATAGAAATAGCTCTGAAATCAACGGTGCATCCCCTCAAGCTTGGAGCAAAGTACTCTTCACTCTACAAGCTTTCATACTACAACGAAAAACTCAAGGGTCAAGTAGCTGGCTGGGAACATGGCCAGGCAGCAAAAACCAACTCAGATTCAGTCTCAGACTTTGGAATCTTTCTTTGGTGACAAAGAAGACCAAAACATTCAGCCAGATGAAGTTAACAAAGTCATAGAGCCTACATCAAAAGTCTCCAAGAAAAACATGAACTGGTCTCAGGCCATGGAAGAGCTCAAAAAGGATTTGGAAAAGGAAGTTAGAGAAGTAGAGGAAAAATTGGGAAGAGAAATGAGAAAGATGCAAGAAAACCATGAAAAATAAGTCAAAGACTTGCTAAAGGAGACCCAAAAAATACTGAAAAAATATTGAAGAAAACAACACCTTAAAAAATAGACTCACTCAAATGGCAAAAGAGCTCCAAAAAACCAATGAGGAGAAGAATGCCTTGAAAGGCAGA
>JAQQSZ010010217.1:0-12569 GCA_028646595.1 Phalanger gymnotis
CTTGAAAAAGATCCCCAAAAGAAAACTTCTAGGAATATTATTGCCAAATTCCCGAGTTTCCAGGTCAAGGAGAAAATACTGCAAGCAGCCAGAAAAACAATTTGAATATTGTGGAAACACAATAAGGATAACACAAGATCTAGCAGCTTCTACATTAAGGGATCAAAGGGCTTGGAATATGATATTCCAAGGGTCAAAGGAGCTAGGATTAAAACCAAGAATCACCTACCCAGAAAAACTGAGTATAATTCTCCAAGGCAAAATATGGATTTTCAATAAAAAGGAGGACTTTCAAGCTTTCTCAGTGAAAAGACCAGAGTTGAAAAGAAAATTTGACTTTCAAATACAAGACTCAAGAGAAGCATGAAAAGGTAAACAAGAAAGATAATTCACAAGGGACTTACTAAAATTGAACTGTTATGTTTACATTCCTACATGGAAAGATGATATGTGTAATTCATGGGACCTTTCTCGATCTTAGGAGAGTTGAAGTGAATATAGACAGAGGGTACAAGATGAGTTAAAAATGAAGGGATGATATCTAAATAAATGAAAAAAAAATTAAGATTTGAGAGGAAAATATTGAGAGAGGGAGAAAGGGAGAGATAGAGTGGGGTAAATTATCTCACATAAAAGTGGCAAGAAAAGGCAATTCTGTTGAAAGGGAAGAGGGGGAATCTAATACTCTCATCAAAACCAACTTGAGGGAATAACATACACACTCAGTTGGCTATCTTACTCCATAGGAAAGTAAGGGGAAGGGGATAAAAAAAAGGGTGATGATAGAAGTGAGGGCAGATAGGGTGAGGAGGTAATTAAAAGCAAACACTTTTGAACAGGGACAGGGTCAAGGGAGAAAACTGAATAAGGGGAGACAGGATAGGATGGAAGGAAACATAGTTAGTCTTTCACAACATGAGTATTGTGGAAGTGTTTTACATAATGATACGTATGTGATCTATGTTGAATTGCTTGCCTTCCTAGGGAGGGTGGGTGGGAAGGGAAGAGGGGAGAGAATTTGGAACTCAAAGTTTTAAAACCAGATGCTTAAAAAAATATAAAAGTTGTTTTTTGCATGCAGCTGGGAGACAAGATACATAGGGAATGGGGCATAGAAATCTATCCTGCCCTACAAGAAAGTAAGGAGAAAGGGGATGGGGGGAAGTGGGGAGAAAGAGGAGAAGGCTGACTGGGGAATGAGGCAATCAGAATATATGCCATCTTGGAATGGGGGGAGGTTAGAAATAGGGAGAAAATTTGTAACTCAAAATCTTGTGGAAATCAATGTTGAAAACTAAAATATTAAATAAAAAATAAATTAAAAATGGAGTTTTCTGAGATTGACATGAGCTGCCACTTCCAGGCCAAAGCCAGACAATACCTCTTGATGGGTTGGTGCTTCTTTCTCATCAATATAAGTGGAGAGGCCATCTGTTCATGCATGAAGACAACAGAGGTGTGGAATCCCAGTCAGGAATTGAGGCATATTGTCAGCTAGAAGTAGCCTGTCTTGCCAAGCAGCAGTGGAGACTTGGAGAGGAGGAGAGACTGTTGAGAGACTTCTGTCTCTGGCTTCCTTGGGAAATAGGTTTTTGAAATTGAGGGGCAAGACATCAAAATATCAGTAAGTTCTTGAACCAGATTAATGCAGGAATGAGCCACTGATTATTGAAGAAGCTCAGACTATTCTGGGAACAAAGCAAAGCATGCATTTAACTTAGTACGCATGAGGACAAACATTCCAAATGGTTTGCTACAGAACAATGGTCTCTGAGAGGCCAGGCTGAAAAGTTCTAACTCTTCCGTTCCCCCTTTGTTCAGGGTACATTCCTAGTAGGAATACGGTAATTGGTAGGACAGGAGAAAGATACAGATCATCCTAGCCAGATGGAGGAATTTTAGGCCTAATGTATATTCCAGGATTGTAGAGCAGGACTTGAATAAAAGAACAAGGATGTTTCTCATCTCTGGCAATTTTAACTTGATAAGGAGTACAGCCAAGCTACAACTAGGGTAGAAGAACTAGAGCTTTGTCCAAGGAGGCCCTGATGACTTAAGATAACAAGTCAGCAAATGGTTAGCTCTCCTCCCTACAGCAACAGTATGGTATTGCTAGGTTGCTCTTGTTCTCCCACAGCTGAATAGAGGGCACATTTCATGCAATAGCCCTTGCTATGAAATACCAGGCTCAAAGGTGTCCACTGGTTCCACCAACAGAAAGTATTTGGTCATGTGGCCTAAATGGGCAGGGATGGGGGAGCAGTGGGCAGGGTACAGTCAGTTCCATGGGACCAATGTTAGAAAAGGATGATTGGCTAACTGTTATTATAATGGAGTGACATCCATCGTGAGTATTCAATATAATGCATTAAGAATTTTGTTGTGAAATGACAGCGGCTGATTACTTGGCATGGCATATACCAACCTTAATACAAAGAAGCCATTTTTTTTCTAATCTGGCACTTATCAAAATGACATATTTCTTTCCTCTTAGCAGACCCTTCTGTTCCCACTGATATGTGTGACAGTGAGGGTTCTTTAGGATTAAGCCTTCCCTATGGGCCTCCCTGTGGAGATTCACCCTTAGGGGATAAGATGGCCTTAAGGCAGATTATGAAAAACTAATTGTAAGGACAAAGCATTGAATGAAAAGAGGAAAAGGGAACAAAATAAATCCTAATTCAAAATGTCTATATCTATAGTGGTGACACAAATAGAGGAAAACACACACTTAGCTGTCAACTTTAAATGTTAATGGATTAAACAATACAATAAAATTAAAGAGGAATATAATTTTTTATTCCAGAGATTTTCTTGAAAAAAATTTCCCAGAAGGTAGACAGAAAATTCTTAAAAACCTTTGTACATATGCAACTTTAAGATTCTTTACTTTAAACCCTAATTCTAAGTGATTGGCATAAGAAAAGAAAACCCTACGTACAATGTGTGGTTTATAAGAAAACATGGCTAAAAGGAAAAGACTTAGAATAAAGACAAAAGGCTAGAATGAAATTTACTATGCATCAGATAAATCAAAAAAATCAGGACTTGCAGTCATGCTCAGAGAAAGCAAAAATCAATTTACAATTTAAACAGAGATAAACAATGACATTCCATTATGCTGAAAGGAACCATAGGCTACAAACGAGTATCAACATTAAGCTTATATGCTCCCAATGGCATAGCCTCTAAATCCAAGAGGCGATAATGTAAAGGGAAATCACATTCAAAACAATTGCCAAATACACAAAGTATCTGAGAGTTGGTCTTGTAGAGATTCACTGTGAAATGATCCTTAAAGAAATGAAGAACTTAAATCTAGTCCTAATACTAGGACCAGGGAAGGCCAAAGTACGGTCAATATTGGAGGAATATGTTTCTAACCCTAATTCAATATTCATGACCAGGCCGTGCCAATAAAACAACAACACATTGTAATAAGCAGCTAGGTGGCACTGAGGATAGAGGCTTGGGACATGGAGTTAGGAAGACTTGAGTTTGAATACTACCTGACAGTAGCTATGGGACCTTGGACAACTCAATCTATGCCTCAGTTTCCTCATCTGTAAAATGCAGATAACAGCACTTACCTCGTAGGATTGTCATGAGAATCAAGTGAGGGTGTATGTGTATGATAGAGAAATCTCACTTTGCACAATTAAAGCACTATAAAATGTTGTTATTATTTGCTATTACCAAAGTTTATTTACAGATTTAATGCTATACCAAACTATAAATGGATTCTTTATAGAGCTCAATAAAATAACAGCCAAACAAAAGTCATTTGGAAGAGCAAAAGATGCAGGATACCAAGGGAAATAATGGGGGGGGGCAGTGTACAGGGAAGGTAGGAATGAATGAATGTATTTCCAGACCTCAAACTACATATTTAAAATTTTAAATTAAAATAATAAAATTAAATTTAAGATTTAAAAATATTTTATTCTGAACTTAAAAACCATTAGCTAGAAGGGGCATTTTGCATAAAAAAACAGAAAAAGAGACTTTTGTGTGACGCTGGTTATAGCTTGTAGGTCATAGGTGGCTTTCAAAGCTATCCTGTTTGTGCTTCTTTCTGGCTTTCCTTCTATTCTTTCCTCTGCCTTTATAATTTTTATTATTCCAGAGATTTAATGACATTCTCCTCATTTTTCTTTGAAATATTTATACTTGCCCAAGTTTAAATATTTCTCAGCTCTGTTCTGGGGTGGGATCAAAGGTGGAACAAACCTAGCCTGGGGATCTTCCATCACACCAGCTAGGACTCTCTAATCTGAGCAGAGGCCAGAAGTGTCATCCCTCCTGTGGAATATAGGGTCCTTCAGTTAGTAGGGACACAGCCTTCTGAGTCAACAGTCCAGAAACAGTAGGTAACGTTCAGTCCCACATTGATGTTCAGGATGAAAAGAGAGAACCATGGCCTTAGGCCAGTCTAGAGGGTCAAAGCCTGGGCTCTGGTTCATTGAGAACCAATAGGGCCATTGCACATTGTGCTCCCAATCCCTTCATGCTGCAGGCAGGCACCCTCTCTGGCCTGCTTCACAAGGTCCACCTTGCCTGTGGCCCGGGCACTCTCTTTGAACAGCCTACCTCACTAATTCACTATCTTTTGCCCCAAGCCCCTGCTTCTTCCCCCGAAGTGTTCCAGGCTCAAAACCTCCCTATCAGACTCTCACCCCCTAGATCTCGTTGCTTGCCAAGCCCTGTTGTTTCTTACCTTTTTAACATCTCTTGGCTAAATTCCCTCTGGTGCTGCCTCCACATGCCTAAACTATTGCTGTTAGGCTTAGGGTGAGGCTTGCTGCTCCCTCTCCCTGCCTCCAGTCTTTTCCAACTCCAATTCATCCTCCACTTATTTGTCAATCTGATCTTCCTAAAGCACAAATTTAATGGTAGTCAAAATAGTTAACATTTCTGTCTCACTATGTGCCAGGCTCTGTGCTAAGTGCTCAGAACAACCCTGGGAGGTAGGGGTTATTATTATCCCCAATTTACAGATGAGACAACTGAGGAAATAGAAGTTAAGTGACTTGCCCAGGGCTATACTGCTAATAAGTGCTTAAAGCTACTCCAGGCTCAGGGCTCTATCCACTTCATCTCCTAACTAGCTAACTTCCCCATTGGATAAACTCCAGGAGTTCCCTATCATGTCTGGGGACAAATAGAAAATCCTGAGCCTTTACAGGGGAAAGAATATCTTGGAGGCCAGGAGGCTAATCTTAAGTGGCTTACTCAGAGTCAAGCAGCCTTGACCAATTTCCTTGTATGAAGTGTGTTTTTGTATACAAATGTATTTGTGTGTGGTGTGTGGATTCCCTTCTTTGACCTGTTCAGATAAAAGTAAAAGTTTTTAGTGTCATCTGCTCCCCCACCTTGTTTGTAAAGATATCTACTTGCACACCCTGATTACGTGAGGTATGTTTCCCTAACCTTCCTCTTCCTCTCCCTTATCATTGTTCTCTAAAGCCTCTATGAATGCTGGTGATGACAGGGCTCAGAGGGGACGCTTGTATCAATATTGGAATGTAAGCAGTTTATCCTCCATGAGTCTTTTATCACTATTCATTCATATTTCCCTTTTTATGTTTCTCCACCGCAGCTCTGGTCTCTTTATCATGAATACTTGGATGTTGTCTATTCTTTTAAAGGTCCATCTCTCCCTCTCCCCACCCCATAGCATTCTCAACAGTTTTTTTTCTGGGTAAGTTATACTTGACTGTAAGTCCATGTTCTTGGGTTTCTAGAATATTCTTTTCTAAGTTCTCTACTCCTTTAAAGTGGTGGCTGCTAAACCATGTATGATCTTGACTATGGTTCCTTGGTATTTGAATTTTTTTCTTTGACTTTGGATTTTGACTGTAACATTCCTGGCAGTTTTCATTTTGAGATTTCTTTCAGGAGGTCACCTGTAGATTATATTTCCACTTTGCCCTCTGGTTCTAAGAAATATGTGTGATTTTTTAAAATAATTTTTAAAAACATGGTATCTAGGCTCCTTTTTTGGTCATGGAATTTCAGATAGTCCATTTTTTGGGGTATATTTTTCTCTTTTGTTTCCCAGTTCAATTGTAAGATACCTTACGTTTTCTTCTATTTTTTCCAGTCTTTTGACTTTGCTTTAATATTTTCGTTTTCTCATGGAGTCATTGGTCCATTTTATTTGGTCCATTCTAATTTTCAGGGAGTTTGTGCTTGGACAGGTTTCATAAGTCTTGTGCCAAGCTCTTAGTTTCCTTTCCAATTCTTTCTTCCATAACTCTCATTTCTCTTCCAAATTTTTTCTTCAAATGTTCTCATCTCATTTATAAAAACAATTTAAAACTCTTTTTTAAAAAAGAACAAAAACCTCTTGCTTCATCTTTTCTAGGAATTAAAATTGAATTCATGTCCAAACTGTATTTTTCTTCAAAGTTTTGATTGTAGAAGTTTTGGAGTCATTCTCTTCTGTATTTGTGTTTTCAGTGTCCCTGCCACCATAATAGCCTTTCATGGTGGGATTCTTTTTTTTTCTTCTCATTGTTTCAGCCTACTTCTTGACTTTGGACTTTGATGTTAGGGCTGTGCTCTTCTGGAGGGAAGGTCTGAACTGATCCTCCTACTGCTTTCTTGGGGTATTGAGTGTCGTCTTTTTCTGAGATCTCAGGGACAGACTGAAGACCTGAAAGCTTTTGGTGTTCTGAATCTGGGGCAAAGTCTTATTGCTGCCCCGTTAGCCTGACCTCTGCAAGTTCCCGACTTGGGTTTGGTTCTGAGCAAGAGCCGCTAGTCTCAGCCCCTATAAGCCAATTGGAAACATCTATTGGCTCAGAACGGCAGAATTGTAAGGTCCCTTTTGGATTCCTATCCTGATCATTCCTCTGCAGGCTCAGCTAGATGCGAGGATTGAGATCTTGTTCTCCTGGAGTCTGAGTCATATGGTCTGTGCCTGCTTCTGAACTTCCTTCTTTCTCAGTATACTACCCAGGGTCTCTATTTTCAGAAACACCAACTTGGCTGCAGGTATTCCTCTCAGTCTGCTTTGAATCTGTGGCCCAGAAGTGGGTCATGGAGGACAAAGCTGCTAGTTGCCACCTGTCTTCATGTCAGTACACTTGCATGGGTCTTGGGGTACCCTGATATATGTTTGGGACCTTCTCTTGGTCTGGTGCATGAGCTCTCCATGGAAGATGGAGTGCTCTGTACTCAGCTTGTTCCTGGCCAGACTCCATCCCTATGCTGCTGCCTTGGGATGGACAAATTATTCACTGTGAATTTTTATGGATTTCTCCATCACAATTGGGTATGGTATATTTTCTAGATCTATTTGGAGGGTTTTTTTTGGTGGTGGTAGGGTGGGGGGGGGCAGATTGCTGAATTGCTTTCTACCATCTTGGCTCTGCCTCACCTATTCTGTCTTATTTTAACGTTAAAGTTTAAATCATAGAAAGGTAGAGTGGGAAGGGGTCTTCGTTCCCAATACCATAAAAGATATAAGTGATTATTACCATGAACAAAATACAAAAGCTACGTCAAAAGCAGAACATAAGATGTTGAGATCAGATCTTTGTTATTCTAATAACGATGTCTGCTCTGATTAAAATCCAAAGAGCATCTCTGCTTAAGGATAGATCCATTAAAATATGAAATATTTTGCCCAAACAAATGAAGCACCATCTAATTAGGGGTAGGTAATTGGCCCCCTTCAAAAGCTAACATTGTAGTTGAAGTAAATACCCACTGAGTAGTTCAGTAAAATGCACTGAATAATTAGCTTGCATTTTTAATCAAACAATTTCAGTTAGCTGTGACCTAATTATAGCAAACACATAGAAAAGTTCAAGAGAGCAAATTTAATTGACTTTTCTACAACGTGTGGTACATGATTAATTTCTTCAACCATTAATGCCATTTCCTTGCCTGTTTGATTTTAGTGGAAAAAAAAAGAATGTGGGTAGCTGACAGATGCCCAACTTAGAGCAGCCTCTTGATAGTATTCACTCATTTTTTCAGATTCCAGGATGGAAGAGACTTTGGCTTATCCAGTTTAATTTACTCATTTTGCACCAGAGGAAACTGAGGCACAGGGAAGTAAAGTGACTTGTCTAAGCCCACATAGTTAACATACAGAAGAGCTGGGATTGACACCCAGGGTGTCCACTAAGTGCCTACTTGGTATGCCATACTTGCTGCCTGTTGGCACACGTGAAGACTGACTTGACAGAATTCTTTTCCTAGAAATAAATGTCTAGTACTTGTTAAGATGGCTATTTAGTAGGTCACACAGGATCTCCACCTCACTGACTTTTAAACTAGCAACCATCTTAAAAAAGGACTTCAGCAAGTCACTTCACCCAGCCCTGAACTACATAAAAAACACAATGAGAAATGTGGACACTGGAAGAGTTATCCTGCCAGAGAAGCCAGCATGAGTTATGTAAATAGAGCAAAAGCCCCTTGTATCCCTTCAACCGGGGATGCTACCCATTACCTAAAACAAGACAAGGGGGTGGAGTTGGTGGCACAGAAGACCACCCAGTGTCCAGATGAGAGCAAGTTGGTGGGAGGAGGGAGAGAAGGACAGAAGGCCACCTAGAGCTTGGATCAGGCAAAGAAGAATGTGTATGTGGGGAGGTGGGGGGAGGAACAGAAGACCGCTTGGTCTTCTGATCAGGAATAACCAGTTACAGAGCTCTGACTGGGACTGAGCAGAAAAGCACCAAGAAGGCAGCAGAAGGAGCCAAGGAAATCATGGTCAGGACCAAACTTCCTCATTTAAAATTGTGGGAGAAGGAAGAGCCTTGTCCTGAGTTTAAGTCCAATTCAGGAAAGTAACACTGGAAAAATGAGGAAATACTGATAGTAAAAAAAAAAAAATTATGGCACCAACAACAACAACAAAAAAGAGAATATTGTTACAGCATCTACGTGCAAAGGCTCAAAGGAAATCCCCAACTGTCGACATTTTTAAACTTCCTGAAAGAATTGAAATGAGGTCCCTAGAGAAAAGAATTGGAACAGCCTAGTCAAGGCAGTTTAAAACTTCACTCAAGTAATAGACTCCTTGAAAACTGGAGTGGATTAGACAGAGGCCATTGACTCTGAGCAGGCAAGAAATATAAGAATGAAGTTGAAAGACTGAAAAAAAATCAGAAAATGTAAGGTATCTCATTTCAAAAGCATCTGATCTGGAAAACAGGTCAAAGAGAGATAATCTTAGGATTGTTTGACTACCTAAAAACTGTGACCAGAAGGAAGCCTAGATAACATGGTGAAAACTCACGAATGAACTCAGACCCATTAGAGCCACAGGGCAAGGTGAAACTAGAAAGAATCCTCTAGTTGTCTCATGAGAGTAATCCTAAAGCGAAACTCTCAGGAATGTCATTGCCAAAATGCAGAGGTTTCCAGTCAAAGAAAAATCTCGCCAGTAGCCAGAGAGTTCAAGTTTGGATCACATAGGATGGGACAGCCATCACTTGAAAGGAGAAGGGAAGCTGAGCATATGACGTTCCAAAGGGAACAGCTAAGCAATCAGTCAGAAAGCATTTAAGTGTCTGCTGTATGCCAGGCACTTTACCAAGTACTAGAGATAGAAAGAAAATTGAAAACTGTTCCTGCTCTCAAGGAGCTCACAATCTAATGGGAGAGATAACATGCAAATAACTAGGTGCATGTAAAATATATTTTGAGTAGGTGAAAATCAAACTGGGGAGGGGAAGGTATTAGTAACTGGTGGAGATGGGGGGAGGGAAAAGAGGAAATGGCATTTGAGCTGAGTCTTGATGGAATTCAGGGAATCAAAGAGACAGAGGTGAGGAGGAAGAGTATTCAAAGCATGGAGCATAGTCAGTGTGAAGGCAGAGAAGTGTAAGATAATACCAGGTCTGCGGAACAGCATGTAGGTCAGTGTAACTGGATCATAGAATACATAAGAAGGGTTTAGAGTAAAAATACTGGAAAAGTAGGAAGGGACCAGTTTGTGAAGGGACTTAAATGCCAAAGTATTTTATTTTTGATCCTGGAGGTAATAGGGAGCCACTGGAACTCATTGAGCAGGAGAGGTACCTGTTAACTACATTTCAGAGAAATCACCTAGGCAGCTGACTGGAAGAGACCGCAGGCTCAGAGACTGATCAGAAGGTTATTGAAATAGTCCAAGTGAAAGGAAATGAGGGCCTGACCTTTGAAATGCAACCATAGAAAGACAGCAATTAAAAGTCCAAATATGATGCCATATTAGTGTTAGAATAGTTGGTTAAGGAACAAGTGTCTTCTCAAAATGCTGAAGTTAAATATAAAAGATCATATTAATTAGAAAAGTAGACAAATGTCTTTCATAACTGTGGATCAGGGAAGAATTCATGGTGAAACACGGTCAATAATGGTAGAGAGGATCATAGAGAGTAAAATGAATAATAGTGATTATATAAAATTGACATTTTTGCACAAATAAAACCAATATAGTTAAAATCAGTAGGGAGAGAGTTAATGGGAAAAAAATCTTGGTAGCAAGTTTCTCTGATAAAGGTCTAATATCAAAGATATAATTGATATAGAATTAATTAAATTTTATAAGAATAAGAGCCATTCCTTAAAAGATAAATGGTCAAAGTGTATGGCCAGAGATTTCTCAGAGGCAGAATTCAAGTTATCAACAACCATATTAAAAAGTTCTCCAAGTAATTAATAATGAACAAAAATGAGTTTAAAACAACTCTGAGGTTTCTTTTCACACTGCTCTGATTTGCAAGACTGAAAAAAGAGGAAAATTGTAATTGTTCTGGGGGATACTAAAAACAGGCACATTGATGCAGTGTGTTGGAGCTGTGAATTAATCCTGGAAAAGCAATTGAAAATTCTGGAAAGCAATTTGGAACTATGCCCTCCCCCCCCACCCCTGCCGTCAATAAACTGTGTGTACTCTTTGTTTAACCCAGTAATGCCGCCACTTCCACCCCCAAGAGATCAAAAAGGAAAAAGGAAAAGAAATGAACTCATTATCGCCCCCCCCACTCCAAAACCAAAATAAAGTCTCCTCTCTTCTTAACTTTCCTGTTATCAGCAAGGATACTGCCATCTTCCCAGTTACCTAAGCTTGCAACCTAGGTAACATTCTTTTTTCCTCGTTGTCTCTCATCCCCTATATCCAATCACTTGTCAAGTCCTGTTTCTACCTTTGTAGCATCTCTCATTTATGTTTCCTCTTCTCTGACACTGCTACCACTGTGGAGTAGACCCGTATCACCTCATATCTCTCCTTACTCTAATCTATCAAACTGATTTTCTTGAAGCATGGATCTGACCATGTTATGCCACCACCTCTAGACAGGAAACTTCAGTGGCTCCCAGCACCTCCAGGATCAAATAGAAAATCCTCCATTTGGCTTTTAAGTCCTTCATAACCCAGCCCCTTCCTACCTTTCCTGTCTTATATCTTCCTCTCCGCCATATTTTCTGTGATCCAGTAACACTGGCTTCAGACTGTTCTCAGACGAGACAGTCCATCTCCTAACTCTGAAGGTTTTCACTGGCTGCCCCTCATATGTGGAAAGCTCTCCCCTCCTTCGCTCCACCTCCTATCTTTCCTGGCTTCTTTAGAGTCTCAGCTAAAGTCCTACTTTTTGCAGGAAGATAGTCCTTAATCTTGGTGCCTTCCTCTGAGACTACCCCTTACTTATCTTGTATACAACTTGTTTGCACACAGTTGTTGCATGATGTCTCCCACATTAGACTACGAACTCCTTAAGAAGAGGGCATTTTTGGCCCTTTTTGTGTCTTCAGTGCTTAACCCAGTGCCTGGCACATAGTAGGTGTTTAATAAATGCTAGATGACTGCCTGGCAAAAGGACCTATAGATACAAAAGTATTTATAGCAGCTCTTTTGTAGTTGTAAAGAATAAAAACACCCAAAGAGTATCTACCGCTTTAGGAATCACTGAACAAATTATGGTATATGAATGTAATGCAATCTTACTGGGGTATAAGAAATGATGAAAAGGATGATTTCAGAGCAAAAATGGAATACTTGTGTGAACTGATGCAAAGGGAAGTGAACATAACCAGGAGAATAATTTTTATGATGACAACACGTGAGACAAATGACTTTGAAAGACTCAGTCCAGCGAGTGAGTCTTATTCCAGAGAAGTGATGAAGAAGCAGACAGTGGCCAGAGCGGTGATGGGCCCAAGATGCAGAAGGAGATCTATGTTTTGGGGCATGGTCAGTATGGGGATTTGTTTTGCTTGACTATGTTTATTATTTTTTCAAGGATTGTGTTTTTCCTTTTATTTTTTTTTGGGGGGGTGAAGGATGTGAGGTGTGTGTCATAAGGCAAAATGGGCTCCTTAGCACTTAGTTCAACAAGTGCCCTTGAAGAGTTTGGCTTTTGTCTGCCTTGAGTGATTCAGCTATTTCATTGAATCTTGTTAAGTTCTAAGTCCCAGGCCCAAGATTTGGGTGTCCTTGGTACCTCCTTGCCTCAGGGGAGGGCTTAGTTTAGACATGAGTTTGAGTGACATGTCTGGGACAGCAGAGACTCTTAGACCACGTGGGTTTAAGTCTGCCTCTTTGTGGCGATTTTGGGTCGCGT
>JAQQSZ010010218.1:0-12569 GCA_028646595.1 Phalanger gymnotis
AGTTCTGTTCGGGACAGACCTTACCCCGAGACCATCCAGGCAGACCTGGGCTGGAGTCCTGCTTCCCTCTGCCCCTTTGTGGGTTCTGTAGTTCTAGAATTGGTTCAGAGCCATTTTTTCATAGGTTTTTGGAGGGACTTGGTGGGGAGCTCACGCCAGTTACTGCTTTCCAGTCGCCATCTTGGCTCCGCCCCCCCTATGATGCCAATTTTAAACAGATTTTATTCTCCAGGACAAGGATTGCATTTCCACTTGTTTACAGTACTGATAAAGTCAATGTTGTTCATTTCTCTCCCTCTGCACTTCTCCAAGTATGCAGAATGCCCAGATTTACACAGTAGCTTAAATGTTATTTTTAAACTGCTACTGCCTTGGCTACAAATTTGAGTCCTTCAATTTTTGGCAAGCTGTGTGGAATGCTCTTTCTTCTGGTGTGTTTAGCCGACCTCTTCAATGGTGGGTCCAGAAGAAGCACCTCCAGATGGGACTGCTCCACCCCCTAGGAACCCACCAGGCATGCCTCCTGGCATCCCCCTGGCTCTCTGGTACAGCTTAGCAATGATGGGGTTGCAGACCTTCTCCAATTATTTCTGCTGATGCTCAAATTCTTCCTTCTCAGCAGTCTGGTTCTTATCCAGGCAGTTGATTATTTCATTACATTTCTTAAGGATCTTCTATTTTTTTCATCACCAATTTTGCCTTGAAGTTTTTCATCCAGGATGGTAGCCTTCAAGTTGAAAGCATAAGATTCAAGAGAATTCTTAGAAGACACCGTATCTCCCTGTTTCTCATCCTCAGCCTTGTATTTCTCAGCCTCCTGGACCATGCGCTCAATGTCTTCTTTGCTCAGACATCCTTCATCATTGGTGATGGTGATCTTGTTCTCCTTGCCTGTGCTCTTATCCACAGCAGAAACATTGATGATGCCATTTGCATCAATATCAAATGTTACTTCAATCTAAAGAACACCCCTGGGTGCTGGGAGGAGTCCTGTGAGCTCAAATTTGCCAAGCAGGTTGTTATCCTTTGTCATTGCTCTCTCACCTTCATAAACGTGAACAAGCACACCAGGCTGGTTGTCCAAATAGGTGGTAAAGGTCTGTGTCTGCTTTGTGGGGATGATGGTATTATTTTTGATCAGAACAGTCATAACTCCACCAGCGATTTCAGTACCAAGGGAAAAAGGAGTGACATCTACCAGCAGCAAGTCCAGCACATTCTCAGATTTATCTTCAGACAAAATGGCAGCCTGGACAGCTTCACCATAAGCAACAGCCTCATCAGGGCTGATGCTCTTGTTGAGTTCTTTGCCATTGAAGAAGTCTTGCAGAAGCTTCTGGATTTTGAGGATTTGAGTGGAACTACCCATCACAATGATGTCATGAATATGTGATTTATCTAGCTCGGCATCTCTTAAGGCCTTTTCCACAGGGTCCAGTGTGCCATGGAAGAGGTCGGCATTCAGCTCTTTGAAACAGGCTCGAGTGATTGAAGTATAGAAGTCAATACCTTCATAGAGGGAGTGAATCTCAATACTGGCCAGGGTACTGGAAGAGAGGGTATGCTTTGCACATTCACAAGCAGTGTGAAGATGGTGAACAGCCCTCTTGTTCTCACTGATGTCCTTCTTATGCTTTCACTTGAACTTGGCAAATGAAATGGTTAACCATTCATTTGTCAAAGCCCTCCCCACACAAGTGGGTGTTCCCAGCTGTCGACTTGGCCTCAAAGATGCCATCTTCAATAGTAAGAGTGGAGACATCAAAAGTACCACCTCCAAAGTCAAACAGCAACACATTTCTCTAGGCACCAACTTTTTTGTCCAAGTCATAAACAATAGCAGCAGCAATTGTCTCATTGATGATTCAGAGCACATTGAGACCAGCTATGGCTCCAGCATCTTTGGTGGCCTGACATTGGGAATCATGGAAATAGGCTGGTACTGTGACCACAGCATTTGTGACAGTTTTCCCGTGGTAAGCTTCAGCAGTTTCTTTCATCTTGGTCAAGACCACAGAAGATACTTCTTCTGGGTAGAAACTTTTGGTCTTCCCTTTGTACTCCACTTGGACCTTAGGCCTGCCTGTGTCATTCGCCTCCATAAAAAGGCCAATGCTTCGTGTCTGACTGTACAACGACATCATCAAATCTGCGACCAATCAGATGTTTGGCATCAAAAACTATGTTTTTGGGGTTTATTGCAACCTTATTCTTTGCAGTATTACCAATTAAATGTTCTGTGTTGGTGAAGGTGATGTAGTTCGAGGTGGTCCTGTTTCATTGGTCATTAGCAATTATCTCCACTTTCCCATGTTGGAAGACTCCCACACAGGAGTAAGTGGTGCCAAGATCAATGCTAACTGTGATTCCCTTCGACATGGTTGCTGGGGAGTCAAGGGTCACAGCTGACCACTGTAGAGGAAGAAGGGATGCTGCTGCACTGAGTAGTGATATTTTTCTATAAATAGCTTCCTTCCCCCTTTTAAAAATCTCTTTGGGATACAGACCTAGTAATGGTATTGCTAGATCAAAGGGTATGCACAGTTTTATAGCCCTGAGGGTGTAGTTCCAAACACTTCTCCAGAATGGTCAGACTAATTCACAACTCTAAAAGCAGTGCATTCGTTTCCCAGTGTTTTCACATACCCTCCAGCGTTTGTCATTTTCCTTTTCTGTCATAGGCAATCTGATAGGTGTGAGGTGGTACCTTAAAGTTCATTTCATTTGCATTTCTCTCATTTTTATTGTGATTTTTATGTGATTATTTTTAATTATTTTTATTTATTTATATATTTTATATTTTATATATTTAATTATTTTTAATATTTTTTCTCTGCTTTTAATTTAAATACAAAAAGGCAAAAAAGTTTGTATGTATGTAGCACAGCATAAAAAAGGATTCAGCATAAAACCATGAATTTCCATTTCACACTATGCAATGAATACTACACATCATTTTTAAAACTACCCTGCTATTCTGTGCTTTCTGCTAAATTTTCTTTTACTCTCTGCTGTGCAATTTTTCTTTTTTCCTCTCTCTGCTTCCCCACCCTCTGTAGACAAGGATACTATTAGACCCAAATATATGTATATATGTATGTATATGTATAGATATATATGTAAAACATACTATACATCTATTTATTGGTTCTTTCTCTGGACATAGAAAGCACCTTACTTCATAGGTCCTTGGTAGTGGATTTGAATATTTCTAATACTCAAAAGGACTTAGGCAGTCAAAATTTTTCTTAGAATAATACTTCTACTACTCTATACAACATTCTCTTGGTTCTGCTCATTTCACTCTAGATTATTTCATGTAAGTCTTTCCATGGTTTTCTTTTTTTTTGGAGGGGGGAAGGCAGGGCAATTGTTACTTGCTCAAGGTCACACAGCTACTAAGTGTGTTAAGGGTCTGAAGCTGGATTTGAACTCAGGTCCTCCTGACTCCAGGGCTGGTGCTCTACTCACTGCACCACCTAGCTGACCCCTATTGTTTTCTTTCTTTTTTTTATTTTTTTTAATAAATTTTATTTAATATATTTAGTTTTCAGCATTGATTTTCACAGGAGTTTGAATTACAAATTTTCTCCCCATTTCTACCCCCCCCTACTCCAAGATGGTGTATATTCTGGTTGCCCTGTTCCCCCGTCTGTCCTCCCATCTGTCACCCCACTACCCTCCCATCCCCTTTTCCTTTCCTTTCACCCCCATTGTTTTCTAAAATCAACCAGCTCATCATTTCTTACAGCACAGTGATATTCCATCACAATCATATACCACAACTTATTCAGCCATTCCCCAACTGAGGCATCCCCTCAATTTCCAGTTCTTTGCCACCACACAGAGAGTGGCTATAATATAACTATTTTAGGACGTAAAATTTATTTCCTTTTCCCCTATCACCTTGGGAAACAGACCTAATAGTGGCATTGCTGAGTCTGTTCTCCAGAATGGTTGGATTAGTTCACAAATCTACCAAGAGTGCATTAGTTTCCCAATTTTTCCACATCCCCTCTAGCATTTGCCAGTTTTCTTTTCTGTCATCTTAGTCAATTTGATAGGTGGTGAGTCAATTTGATAGGTGGTGAGTCAATTTGATAGGTGAGGTGGTACCTCACAGCTGGTTTCAATTTTTTTTCTAATCAGTAGTAACTTAGAGCATTTTTTCATGTGATAATTAATAACTTTGATTACTTCTCAATTATCACATGAAAAAATGCTCTAAGTCACACCTATCAAATTGACTAAGATGACAGAAAAGAAAGACTAATATTTTTTAAAAAATAAATTTGGCTCAGTTCCTTATATATTTGAAAAATAGCTTTATCAGAGAAACTTGCTGTCAGTTATTCCCCATCTACCTGTTTTCCTTCTAATTAAGGTTTTTGGTACAAAAATTTTCAAACTTCATGTAATTAAAATTATCTATTTTACTTTCCATGATTCTCTCTGTTTCTTGTTTGGGTATACCATCTTCACTTTTCCATAGCCCTGACGGATACATTTTCCCCTGCTACTCTGATTTACTAATGATACCACCATTTCTGTCAAAATCACATACCCAATTTGACCTCATCTTGGTATATGAAGAGACATGTTCATCTCTGCTTAGCTCTGCCAAACTGCTTTCCAGTTTTCCAAGCAAGTTTTGTCAAATGTTGAGTTCTTACTGTACAAGTGTGTAGATCTTTTGTTTTACTAACATTAGATTACTGTGGTCATTTCCCACTGTATTATGTACTCATTCTATTCCACTGATCCACCCTTCCATATCTGATCCAGTACCACAGTGTTTTCATCACCTCAGCTTATGCTTTCAAATCTAGTACTGCTTCACTGCATTACTTCACAATTTTTATCATTGCTTCCCTTCAAATTCTTTACCTAATGTTCTTCTGGAGATGAATTCGATTATTATTTTTTCTCATTCTTTAAAGTAAGTCCTGGGTAGTTTGATTATTGTGGCACTGAATAAGTAAATTAACCTCAGTAGAACTGCCATATTATTGGCTCAATCTACGGATGAACAATTCATAATTCTCCTGTTGTTTAGATCTGTCTTTATTTGTGTGAAAAGTGTTTTGTCATTGTTTTCATGTAGTCCTTTAGTTGGTGATGGCTGGGCAACTCTCAAGTATTTTATATTGTCTGCAGTTTTTTTTTAAATGGAATTTCTCTATCTCTTCCTGCTAGTCTGGTTGGCAGTATACAGAAATGTGGATGATTTGTGTTTATTTCGTAACCTGCAACTTTATGCTAAAGTTGTTAATTGTTTCCATTAGATTTTCTTTTCATTAGATTCTCTAGGGTGCTGTAAGCACATCACATATCATCTGCAAAGAGGGGTATTTTGTCTCCTCATTGGCTATTTTTATTCTTCCAATTTATTTTTCTTGTTTTTTTTTTTTTTTGCTATAGGTAGTATTTTGAGTACAGTATTGGATAATGGTGGTGACAATGGATATCTTTGCTTCACTTGATCTTAGAAGTCTTTGAGTTTATTCTCATTACAGATAATACTTGCTTTTGCTTTTAAAAAAAAGATATTGCTTGTCATTTTAAGAAGGGTTTTATTGATTCCTATGCTTTGCAATGTTTTTAATAGCAATGGGTGTTGTTTTTTGTCAAAAACTTTTTCTGCATCTTTTCGATGTAATCACATCATTTTTGGTGGTTTATTATTGATATAGTCAATTATGCTGATAGTTTTTCTAACATTGAAACAACTCTATGTTCTGACTATAAGTCCCAGTGGTCATAGCATAGGATTTTTGTGATATACTGTTGTAATCTCTTTCCTGGGATTTTATTTCAAATATTTCATTGCTATGCATTAAGGAAATTGGTCTACAATTTTCTTTCTCTGTTTTTGCTCTCCCTTGTTCAGATATCAAAACCATATTTTTGCTAGAAAAGACTTGGGTAGGATTTCTCTTCAGCTATTTTTTTTTCAAACAGATTTTAGTATTTAGATGAATTGTTCCTTAAATATTTGGTAGGATTCAATTATATATCCATCTGGTCCTTGGGATTTTGTTTAAAGGATCTCATTTATGGCTTGTTCAAATTCTTTTTTTAAATATGGGCTTATTTAAATATTCAATTGCTTTTTATGTTAACATGAGCAGTTTATATTTTTGTAAATATTCATCCTTTTCATTTAGATTTTCAGTTTAACTGTCATAGAATTATACAAAATACCTCCTAATAATTACATTGATCTCATCTTCATTTGTTATGCATTCACCATTTTAATTTTTGAGACTGGCAAATTAGTTTTCCTGTTTTTAATCAAATAATTAATATTTTACCTATTTTATTGTTTTTTTAATAAAAAACAATTCTTGATTTTATTTATTATATTTTTTTTTACTTTCAATGTTATTTATCTCATCTTTGATTTTCAGGATTTCCACTTTGACATTTACTTGGAGATTTTTAATTTCTTTTTTTTCCTAGTTTTTATTTATTTATCTTTTGGAGATTCTAAGCCAGGAATGCCAATATTTATTTACCCATTTTCCACCAAAAAAATCACTACCAAATACTAAGTACTTAGCATTTATTCTTACTATACATTATTACATATTGCACTTAGTATGAGCATTAATTCATATTATTTTATTTTATTTTAAACTTATTTATTTAATTTATTTAATATATTTAGTTTTCAGCATTGATTTTCAGAAGAGTATGAATTATGAATTTTCTCCCCATTTCTACCCTCCCCCCCACTCCAAGATGGTGTATGTTCTGGTTGCCCCATTCCCCAGTCAGCCCTCCCTTCTCTGTCACCCCACTCCCCTCCCATCCCCTTTACCCTTCCTTTCTTGTAGGGCAAGATAAATTTCTATGCCCCATTGCCTGTGTATCTTATTTGCTAGTTGCATGCAAAAACTTTTCTTTTGAACATCTGTTTTTAAAACTTTGAATTCCAAATTCTGTCCCCTCTTCCCTCCCCACCCACCCTCCCTAAGAAGGCAAGCAATTCAACATAGGCCATATGCATATCATTATGTAAAACTCTTCCACAATACTCACGTTGTGAAAGAATAACTATATTTTGCTCCTTCTTAACCTATCCCCCTTTATTAAATTTTCTACCTTGACCCTGTCTCTTTTCGAAACTGTTTGTTTTTGATTACCTCCTCCCCCTATCCCTGTGGGGTAAGATACCCATTTGAGTGTGTATGGTATTCCCTCCCCAGGTCAAATCCGATGAGAGAAAGGTTCACTCATTCCTCTTCAACCTGCCCCCTCTTCCCTTCCTGCAAAACTGCTTTTTCTCGCCACTTTTATGCGGGATAATTTAACCCATTCTATCTCTTCTTTTCTCCCTCTCTCAACATATTCCTCTCTCATTCCTTAATTAGATTTTATGTTTTTAGATATCATCCCTTCATATTCAACTCACCCTGTGCCTTCTGTCTCACTCTCTCTCTATATATATGTACATATATATATATACACACATACATATATACATACATACACACACACATATATGCATACACACATGTCAAATGGGAAGGAGGTCTCTGGTGAAGAGTCTGAAAAGTTTGTCATTGGCCCTTTGCTGCTTAAAGTCAAGCTCAATATGAGGCAGAAGTATGATATCACAACAAAAACCCACCAATGGAATCTTTTAAGCCTTATTTCTAAGAAGGAGGAGGTAATAGGCCATCTATGCTCTACATGAGGACTTTGCTATCCCTTTCCAGTTGCTAGTGACTTTTCCCTGAAATTACTTTGTTTTTACTTTCCATATAATTTGTATATGTAAAATTAATATATTTTATACATAGACTCAAAAATATAGGAATAGTGACCCACACTCTCACAAATACACATAATGTGTATGTGTGAATATATATATATTATATATATGTGTATATTTATATACATATGTATTTATTTATAATTTGTCTTCCAAGATAGAATAAATGCTCCTCAAAGGAAGAGATTAGTTGTTTTTTTGGTATCACTAGTGCCTAACACAGTGTCTGATAAATAGTAGGTGCTTAATAAATACCTGTTGCTTACTTGTTTGATATTTAGGGACAGCAGGGCCTTTCAGTATTCATCAAATAATATCATAGACATGACTGTCTCCCTTTGTTATGTTTTGGCTTCTCAGGAATAATACTGTGACTGGGTATCGAACTTGGCTATGATATTTGGTGGCATCTTCCATACCTTGGTAGTAGAGACATCTAATAATCTTTAGGTCACAGATCGAAAACCAAATAGAGTGTCTCTTTTTCTCCACTGTCCTTCTCAAGCCACCCTCTGCTCTCAATCATATTCAATCATACATTGCTCTGATTCACAAGGTCCCTAGCCTGCCACATTCACCTGCCTCTCTTGCTCTATACTCTCTTGAAAACAGATTCCTGGTCTCTATCTTCTTGCAATCCTTGACTCTCCTATGCTACTCTTTGCACAGCATCCAGGCCATTCCCTTAAGCTAGTCATTGACCTCCCAACCTTGAGGAACTTCCTCAATCCAGCTCCACTGCTCCTCCCCTGAAACAAATGCTTACCCTAGTAGTTCCTGCACAGGACTGGAGAGGTGGAAGAAATCTTCCTATTCCTTTCAATTACTCAACAAATGTTCCCCTCCCAGTAAATTTGTTCTGGGTCACAAGAGCTCAGCTGCATGGAGCTGTCCCTCACAAAGTTCTGATCTGGCTTGGGGTTCTTATCTTTCCAATTCCTTTAACCCAGCTTACTGAAAATACACCCTTGATGCAGTTTGAGAGGTTCAGGGACCCCTCAAGGACCAAAGTACAGGAAAGAGTCATTTGGAATGAATTCACAGACTCAAGCATTATTTAAGTCAAGTTGGCAATGGTTTATTGTAATGCCAATATGGTGGGCTGAGCTTCTTAAGGAACTTGCAACTTAACAGAAATGATGCTAAAGCTTATATAGGAAAAGTAGTGGATTATCTGGCAAATATACTAAATGGGCAATAACATACAACTTTTGTCACAGGCTTCCTTCATTACTGGGAACTAGGGAGAGGGGGGTTTCCTAAGGGGTGAGTTTTTGGTCTGTTACATCTGTAACAAGATAGCTTTGGGAGCTGACCTCTATAGTTTGACCTCTGGATTGTATATGGTAAATGTGGGAATCAATACATGATAGTTCTGTTGGTACAAGATAGTCCTGTTCATACAAGGGAAATTCTACAGAAGTCAGCTTGTTCTTGTAACAGGGAAAGACAGTTTGCCTCACTGGGGCCTACTCATGAGTTATTCCTAGGTATAGTGTCCTTGGGCTGGGGAGAAAACTGTCAGGGATAGTGTTTTGAAGCTAGGGAGATATGTGATCTTGGAAGTGGGGTCCAAGCACAAGTGCCTAAGCACCCCATCTCCCCTCCTATGGAACCCTCAGTGTCCTTCTAGGGAAGGTAGTCAGGGCCTCTCTACAGGTACAGGTGTATCTGCTTGAACTCCTGAACTGAGCTGGGTGGAAGGGAATGACAGTTAGACTAATCTCTCTGTACATTATGCTGAGTCTCTTCTACTACATCAAATAATGCCATCATCTCCACTTTAAAAATCAGGTTCTGCCATTTCCTCATGTTCCCATCTTGTCCCACTCCACACTGGGTAGATCACTCTTACTGGTTCTGCAAGAATTTGCATTGTGTATACACTGGCTTGACATATAAATCATGAATAAAAGGGACAAAACTTTCAGTTCTAGGGTGATCCTAACTATGAAATGTTGCTAAATAAAATGAAATGAGATACCATATATAAAGCCCTTTCAACTGCTCATGGTATTGAATTGGATAAAAGCTCTTGAACATGTGTGATCTAAACATGGAAGGACCATGTTGCTTTCAGGGACATGTATGTGATTTTGATAGACCCAGTCACAGGGTTCCCACAATGAGGCCTTTGATATTGATCACCTTCCCACTGCTTCCCCCAGACCTGTGCCTGCCTTAATGCTGAGAAGCCCAGATTCCCTTTCCAGATGTTGTTCCCCTTTCAGCAGGGCTGGCATCTGCTGCACCTCTGGCACCTTTGCCAGGTATATGCATGGAGACAAAGTGTGAGGCATTTGAAAGGGTAAACTCCAGAGGGTGGAACGTGATGAGTTATTGGCAGTCTCTGCCATTGGCAAGAAGCACCACTCCTGCAATAAGGGTGCAACATAACAATGGAGAGACTGCTGTATATAATTGTATGTTTACTCTATCTGTATTCTGCCCTTTGGGTATCCATAGTGATAGCAGTCGCTTAACCCCTAACTAAAAAATATTTTATTGATGCCATTAAGAAAACAAACTGAACCTCTTCTTAATGGAGGGGATGTTCCCAGTAGAACACTCACGGGGCAACAAAATCAGGAGGTAGCTCCTGGTTAAAGACCTTCAGCAAGTCCTTGTGTTTTGGTTAGAATCCCTTCTCTCTGCTCCTAAAGGAAGTCTGCCTGGGTGAAACGAAATTCTCAGGTGTCTCCTGAGAATGCTTAGAGAGCTTTTCCATGGGGAAGCCTACCTTGGCTAGAACTCCATATGCACTTGCTTTATATGGCCATAACCACAGTAGTCCCAATAGCACTTCAGCTACATCTGTGCCTGTAACTCTCAGTCATCCACCCATCCCTTAGAACCCTCTGCCTGACAAATCAGGGAGAGCCTTTCCTGCTTCCCAGGCTCCTCCCAGAAGATGGCCTTCTAAAAGTAGCCACCCTCTTAGATAGGTCTTACTGTGGAAAACCTCTCTCCTATTTCTGCAAATATGGACAATAACAGACTTGGAAAGTACCCTAACAAAAATCTACCTAATAAAGAAACACAGAGATCAACACTTCTCATTAAAAACCCATATTAAACAAGTTTAAAACAGAAAGAAATACTTGTGGAAGACAGAGATATAACACTTCACTTAGCAATAGCAAAAGTAAGTTTTAAAAAAATAAATAAAATCTCACCTCTGGATGTGTCCAGTGTATCTGATAGTGGTCACTCTCCGGGGGAAGCCTATAAAATAGCAAAGATCCAAGAGTGGAGTTTAGATGCACTACATAGGTGACAATCCACAGGAATTCATCCAACAATGTGTGTACAGAGAACCACAGAACACATGCTCATCATATGGGTTTGTTTATAGAAATGGAGGGGATTTCTGATGGCAATCCCACATCAGGTCATTGTTAGCAGAAATTATAGATTGTGCTTCAGGAGCTCAGATTTAGCAATCAGCCCAGACTATAGAAGGGAATGGTAGAAACTGAGCAACTCTTCACTGTAGGTTGCAAAACATTAGTACCTAATGAATACTTAGCAAAACATGAAGTGCTGGCTGGACTTATCCCTCAGAAGCTCAATATCTTTCAGGTGACAGATGTTTCTGTTACAAATGGAGACCTCATGATATTCTTGGGAATTTAAAATGAACTGTACTGGACCTGGAACACTGTCATGGAACAAAACTATCTTCCCCATCCCCTAGTCATAACATTGAGCCATAAAAATTCCTGAACTATGTTTTCAATAGCATACCAAGTCTTCCTGATCTCTAAGCTACATGGAAGAAAACCTCACAATATATAGAAACCTAGGGGAAGACCTGAAATCCATGTGGGAACAGTGTGTGGAACACATGATCCTCACAGTCCTGTCTCCTCCTAGAATTGTCCTAAACATGTATTCATGGAGCCTGCAGCAGATGAGTTAACATCCCAATAGACATACAAACCATCTCTTTTTCTACGTTTCTCTTTCCCACTCTCGAATTTTTCTGTATGTCAGGCACCGTTCTTCGAGCTTCAAAGAGGGTTCCCATTTCTCCGTCCCTTTTTCACCTCCACCTCTGTCCCCCCATCCCATTTTTGGGGTCTGTCATAGACCCATTTCTCTGCTTACTGGAAGGAAGGAACGACTAGTGTAATGATGTTTTGAATATAGAAAAAAAGATACAGGTTAGGAATAGAAAACTGTTCATATTTAAAGAGAGTTATTCTAGTCGCAAGCCATACAATTCACATACGCCTCTGATAGGGAGATGTCCAGTGTAGATAGAGTTTCTTCCTTGGTAGACATCCAAATTGTCTCTTTCTCTAACTCTGTCCATCTCCACTTTACCATATGGTATGTGTGAGGGAACCTTCCTACAGATTCAAACGGTTAGTTCCCTCTTCCGTCTCCCGGCAAATCCCTTCCACTTGGCCCCAGGTCACTTTACCCACTTTTTCCCTCTTCACTGGCCTCCATCTCTTTGCAGGTGTCATCCACAAAGTTTTCTGCTTAATGAAACCAGTGAACGCCCAGTGTATTGTAGGTTCTAAGCTCAGAAAAATGAAAGACACAGCTGGGAAATTTTGGCATGGTTATATTGAAAGACATTTAGGACAATAATAAAGAAATCAAGTCACATAGCCTTCTAGTAACGAGATGTCTACTTTAAGCAAAAGATGTTTCCCACCTTGCAAGAGATCCAAATATTCTCCCTAACTCGGTACTCCACAATCTCACCTTTTTTTCTGGGTCAGGGACGCTTCATTCAAAGACATCGTAGAATGTCGCTGCTTCTCGCCCCAGCTCC
>JAQQSZ010010219.1:0-12569 GCA_028646595.1 Phalanger gymnotis
AATTTAAAAATAAGATTCTCTTCTGGAGAAAGAGAGTGAACTTGTGAGAAATAAACACCTAGGCAACTAGGTGACACGGCAGAAAAGAATGGCACTTGGAGTCAGGAAGTTCAAATCTTGCCAGACACTTACTGGCTTGTCCCTGGGTAAGTCACTTAATCTCTATAAGCCTCAGTTTCCTCAACTGCAAATTGGGGAATCATAATACCACAACTTAGAGGTTGTGAGCATCAAAAGAGTTAACATATATAAAGCGCTTCTCATTCCACATATCTAATCAAATCTTATTTTTAATACCTAACTACCTTGTATTCATTATGCAAATATTTACATATGTACATGTTGTCAAACATGGATAGAAAATGGAAGCTCCTGGAGATGAGACCCTTTTACTTTTGTATGTGTAAAAACGATGTCTACCACTTAAATAAAAGCTAATAAATGTTTGATTATTGCTAACTAGTGATTGATTCCTTCAAGCTGCAAGGAAAAAGTACCATTGGTAAGCAGCAAAATTCCAGGGTTCATAAGCAACAGTAATATAAACAAACATCCTTCTACGTATGGGATCCAAGTCTGTCATGCACCAAGGATGCCCCAAACAGTATCAAAACAGGAGAACAACTATGACTTAGACTAGAATTAGCACACGTCATCATGAAAACTGATTTTAACAAGCTAGATGAAAAGAGAGAAGGGCTTTAAAACTCATTGCCTGAACCAAAAAGAACAATTTGTACGACTACAACAGAGTAAATGGAAATAACCTTTTCAAAGTCTTAAAAACTCTGATCAATATAACAAGATAAATCTTAGCTCTAGAAAATGACTGATGAACCATGATTCCCACCTCTTGACAGGTGGTAAATTTGAGGTGCAGAATGACATATTTTCATATGTGGCCAATATGTGGGTCTGTTTTATCTGACTATACTTCTTTGTTAAACACAAGAGGGTGTCTTGGGAAGGGGAAAAATAGAACTGCTGGGTAGTGATATGATGTCAAAAAAAAAAAGAGAAGAGAAAGAAAAACGCAGTAATGAGACATTTAAAAATACACAGAAGAGAAAAGATGCTTAGAAAAGGACACAAACAAGTGGGGCAGTTTTGCTACTATAATGTCGAATTTAATGTATTTTTAAGAATAAAAATAAAACTTAATAGAAGTTCAATTTCATAAACAATCCTATTTTCCCATCTTTCTTTGTATGTTGAAATATTCATGTTTGTTAAGTTCATAATGAAAAAGTAAATTTAAAATAAAAAAAACAATTGCTTCAGGTTCAAAAATGACATTCACTAGTAATAGCCTATTCAAATGACAGAAAAACTGAATGATATGTAGTCACACTGAAGTAGTTATAATTTCAATACTTGCTGTCTAATTTCTTATTTATCTAGCTTTAAGTAAGTTTGGTAAAGTCCTATTTTGACATAGTATTGTGGGAGAGAGGTGACTCTGGTTCTAAAAAGCTATGCCAGTGGTGAAGCAGCTCTGCCGGCTCCCATGGATTTAATTACTCCCTCTATACAGATGACTCACAGATCTACATACAGTCCCAGTCTCTCATTTGAGCTTCGGGCCATGTCACTAATTACATACTGGACATTTCAAACCATAAAAGACACAAGGTAGAAAGGCTTCAAATACAGGGTTGGTGATGGACTGTATTGTATGTATGCTGCCCACTGAAAAGCAGGGAAGCCGATCATCAGAATGGCTGCAGGGGGATGAATCTATTAGCCCAAGAACATTTGCAATGCTATAGAGAACTTGCAATCTGTAATGATTTATAGATTCTTTAAGTATTGAAATAAGGGAAGTAGAAACTGAAAAAACTGGTGGTAGGAATTAAGTGAAGGATTAGAATTTTAAAAGATAAGCTGAAGTTTGCCTGTTGAGATATAATCCCTGGGGATGAAAAATGTGGACAAAAAAAGTGAAATAATAATAAGAATGAGATGCAGCTAGTGCCCTTCATCATCAAAAAATTAAAGCCAACTAATGAATTAAAAAACTCATTTGAAACCATAATTATGGCATGTTTCACCAGAATTTCACAAAAATTATCACAGCTAAATTCTTAGAAGTTAACACTAGTTTACTCTAGAATCCTCTAACAAAATATAACCAGTAATTCCACAGCATACTTAAAAGGGTGGAAGGAGGGGAAAATGATATTTTGAGACTCAGCAGAATTTTATTTTAGCATTATTTACCAATTCCTTTACCTAAATTCTTTGTGATTATAACTGGCTATGCTACCAGATTACTGTTAGGGGATATCTAAGGGGAAAAAAAGATGCAAATAGTTCTGTTTTGTTTTTTTAAAAAGGCAAGGGTAAGGGAAAGGAACTCTCCAACATTTGTGTCTCCGGAGAAGACGACCTTGTACTTCCAGCTGCTTAAAGGTGTACTGTCATTGAATTGACATTGTACAATGTAATTGAGTCACTACAAATGGCAGAATTATTACAAAGCAGGCTTCTGGGCTAAATTTACTTCCAATATGTATAGATTAAGAAAAATGTTGTCTGAATACAAATTAAAATATCTTGGATTAAATAACTGGCGCAAGGCCCTTAAATTCTAAATTAAAAATTCATTTTTTGAGTCAACCCAATACTTTCAAACTATATTCTATGATAAAACTGTATTTAGCATAAGTTTTAACTATCAATTTAACACATATATAATAATAATAATGATAGCTAGCATTTATATACTACCTTAGGGTTTAAAAAATGCTTTACAAATATCGTCTTAGTTTATTCTCACAACAACCAAAGGAAGTAGGTACTATGATTAGCCACAGTCTACAGGTGAGGAGACTGAGACAGAAAGAAGTTCAGTGACTTGTCTATGGTCACAGACCTGGCAAGTGTATGAGGCAAGGATTGAATTATGGTCTTCCTGAGTCCAGGTCCAGTGCTCTGTCCCCTGGGCCACTTAGTTGCCTAGGTTTTATAAACATCAATCAGATAGGTATCTTTAAATTTCTACCTTATCAATACTCTGAAGCTATTTATCATAAATCATACAAGAATCACAAAATAAGGCCACTTGCCTCAAGATGGCTCTTATGTAATATATTAACTCAATGCTTTGAAGTGATATGGAAACTGTTAACAGAGACATGGGAATGGGAGAGGGGATCAAGAATCACACATTTTTTAAACCATCTAGAAATGTTAACTCAGGACTCAAAATGCTAAATGTGATCCTTGTCCAATACTCAAGTGCTTATACTGTCTGGAGCAACTTAATCATATTAATATCTTATTAAAGCAAAACCAGAAATTGGGAGGAAGGTGCTGCTAAGTGGAAGGATAGTTCACAGATTTTTCTTGAAAAGGCAGAGTTGTTTTTATGAGACATCCAAAGGTACTAGGAAATGGCATTTTAAGGAAAGTTTTATTAAGTCATATTTCAATGCTCGTGATAAGTAATGAAAAGACAAAAATAATTAAAATTTAATATACATTTTATGTGTATATGTAGCAGCAGATGAAGCAGTTGAAAATGAGATCCTTTAGATGAAATCAACATATAATCTGATATGTGGTAATTTTATAACAAAGGTGAAAATTTTGTTCGAAAACATGGGTCAGGAGTAAGAAATCAGAGAGGTTATCTAAGACAGTCAGTCTTTAACCTTAAAGTCAGTCAATCAACAAGTATTTATTAAGGACCAAGTATGAACTGGGCACTGTGCTTTGAACAATGGGAATACAAAGAAATAGTGAAATAATCCCTACCTGCAAGGCACTACACGTAAAAATATACATAAATAGATACAAGGAAATTTGGAAGAGAGGGCACCACTAGGTGGAGGGAGTCAGAAAAGGTTTCATCTACAAGACTTCTTAAACTTTTTCTACTTGCAACCCCTTCAACACTTTTTAAACTATGCGTCACATGTGGGGTCTGAAGCACTAAAGAAGAGAGCACTGGGGTTGACGAACCTTGACAGAAATTTGGCGTTCTTAAGAGATGGATATGAGAACGGAGTGCATTCCAGAACTAGTAACAGACGATGCAAATGCAAATGGAATGTACTGGATGAGGTATGGCAAGGTCTGTTTAACAATAAACTATACAACATGAAGAGGAGTAAATGAACAATAAAACTGAAACGCTCGGTTGAAGTCAGGTGGTGAAGAGCTTTAAATTCCAAACAAAAGAGTTTATAATTGATTCTTGAAGTAACAGAGCCAGGGGTGCTCAGTCTTTTTTGTGTCATGGACTCCTTTGGAAATGTAATGAAACCCAGGGACCTCTTTTCAAAGTAATGTTTTTAAACTCCTAAAATAAAAAACAATGGAATTAAAAATGAGACTATAAAAAAAGCAATTACATCAAAATAAGTCACAAAAATATGAAAAATTTCTTAAAAAGTTCGCAGACTCTGCAGTTCTTAATTGATAGATTAAGAAAACCTACAGTAGATTATGCTGAGCAGAGAACTGACATGGTCACATCAGTGCTTTAAAGGGAAAAATAAAAACTTTAGCAACTGTATAGAGAATGGATTAGAGTGGGAAGAAACTTGAGGTAAGAAAGCCTATTAGAAAGTTCTTCCAAATCTGGAAAAGAGATCACTAGGATAGTGACCATGTGAGTGAAGAGAATGTCATAGAGACAAGAACCACAAAATCTAGCAACTAACTGGACATGCAGGATGATGAAGAGTCAGGTATCATGGAGAATTACAGATCTACTGCTTTGGGAATCACCAACACAGAGATGACAATTAAATTCATGTAATCTGATGAGGTCACCACAACAAAACAGAGAAGAAAGGAAAGAGGGCCTCAGATATTGCCCTAGAGTACACCCAAATTTAGGAGAATACAGTGGATGCCCTTGGCATCTCTAATGTCTGGATAAGCTCTAAGTGCATGATAGCACCTACTTCAGCCCCCTTTCATGGCCACTGGAATATACTGTTCTCATCTGCCCATAATGCCTGGAGAAGTCTTCACATGCTTGAGGTAGATATTTCCCTAGGTAACAGGTGTGAGGCCTGGCAGTTACCTACAACCTGGTTTAGCCCATCTGCCAAGACAATTTTACCAGAGTGTGGCCACTGCTCATGCTACAGCTTCTTGGAACCAGAGGTTAGGGCTGGGTGAAAAGTGGACACCAAAGGTAAAGGAGCAGCCCCAAAAAAGGCTTGGCATGCCCACACACAAGAAGTGATAATCCAAAATGATGTAAACCGACAAGAAAGGACATAGGTACAAATTACATTAATTTCATATAAAAGTTTAATCAGTACAAATTAACTGTCAAAATTAAAAGTCAAAAAAACCCTACAAAGCACCTTGTTCAACATACTTCGAAATGTCAGCCAAGGGCAACACAAGTCTAAAATATTAAATTGCTTACAAAATCTGAGAGAGGATAGTGAAAGATAATGAGCAATAATGCCTCATAAAACAAAAAGAAACAGTTTCAGAAAGCTTGATGATAGACCCAACAAAGCAAAGCATTTAAAGAAAAAAACAGATGGATGGACAACAGACAGAAGATGGAAAAGATCTCCAAAAATTCTTTTCACCAACAAGTAAATTAGAGCCACTACAACTGCTAACTAGCATTATGCATTGAGTACTGGGACTAGAGTCAGAAAGACCTGCGTTCAAATTCAGCCTCAGACACTGGCTGTGTAATCCTGGGGCAAATCATTTGACCTCTACTTTAGTTTTCTCAACTGTAAAACGAGGATAATAATATCAACTACCTCCTATGGTTGTTGTGAGGATAAAATGAGATTATACATGTAAAGAGTGCTAAAGTACATATATATAGACAGATATATATATATATACACACATATGTATATATACATATGTGTACACATACATATATATATACACACACGCATTAGCTATTTTCATTATTATAATATTACGGTCCAATTTATGCTTACAAGAGCTTAAAAAGTCATTAAAGAAAACAAAAAATAAGGAAAGTAGGTGGATTAGACCAAGGGTACAAAGACAAAACAAGTCCTGGAGGTGAAAATTGTGAAAGCTGAGGAATAAAGTCACAGGCTAGCTAAAGAGATGTCAAAAAGTACTGACTATGAGAGAGAGAGAGAGAGAGAGAGAGAGAGAGAGAGAGAGAGAGAGAGAGAGGAAGAGAAGAGGAGAAGAGAGGAGAGGAGAGGAGAGGAGAGGAGAGAGAAGAGAGGAGAGAGAGATAGAAATATGGAGGGAGGCAGGGAGGGAGGGAAAGAGAATGTGGAGCCAAGATAGTGGAACAGCAGAAAGTACAGAAAACTCCCTCCCCCAAAACTCCTCCAAATGGATCCCAAAATTTATGAGACCAAATTCTCATCAGGAAATGCAAGAAAAAGGTATAGTGAGTCACTTTTCCAGCCAAAGTTGACATAGAGAGGCAGACAAAAAGGTCTAAGGACACTGGGGAAGGTGTCTGGATAGAAGCAGACCATTAGTGAACCCAGGGAGAAGCTATGAACCAAGAGGTCCCAGACCCATACCAACTCACAGAGCTCAGGAACAGACGCCAACTGGCAATTTGCTACCCACTGCCCAGTCCTGAATCATAGATTCAGGGAGGACTAAGGAAAGGACCAGTGTCTAGGGGTGGCATTCTAAGAATAGGCATAATCACAGGTCCTGGGCTGAATACCAAATAAGGAAGAAGTTCAAAAGCAAACAGAAGCTATGTGATTTATATACCTGGAGGAAAATGAGGTCTCAGTTCCAGCTTCTAGCTTAGTCAGAAGCCTTCAGAGGAATAACCAGGACAGCAATTCAAAAGTAAAGGAAAGTTTGCAGTTCTGTCACTCCAAATGAACAGAGCTTCCCAGTTATAAGACAGGGGCTAAGTCCAATGTCAATCTTCTATTACTCAGAATCAAATTCAGGTCAGAAACCTGGGGGGGCAGCAATCAGACTTCACTTGGGATTAGCTCACTCTGGGAGCACTGAAAGCTTTCAGGTAGCCAGCCTGAGTAGTCATTGAGATTCCAAAATAACACAACACTCAATTCACCCAAGAAAAGCAAAGGGACTATACCAGATCTTCCCTCCAAAAGTTCACAGTACCCTAACATCAAGTCTGAAGTAAAGAAGCAGACTGGAAGAATTATCAAACAAAAAAAGAATCACACCATCAAAGCTACTGTGGTGAATTGGAAGGAACATCTCCACTGATGAGATCACAGATCCATGGAGTACTTGAGGGTCAAAGCAGCGCTCAGATTTTTTTTTTTTACTTTTGATACTTTTTTTAATGAATCATCACACTTAATTTTGTAAAAAACTGACTTTGCCATACTCTAAATTCAGAAACAGCCAAAGAAAATTTTGCTGAAAATGGCATTTTTACTAATTAAATATAATAAATGTTTTCAGATAAAATTCATATTAAAAAAAAAAAAAAGGAAACCTCTGTGATAGCGTAGAGGTCACACGGAAAATTGTGCCGTCTAGCACAATCCCTAACAAGATTCCGTGAAAAAGGTCCCAGCCTTCGAAGTCCAACCCTGTATGCTAATCATGTTCTCTATCTCCCAATAAAGGTAACCTTTTTGAATACAAGAAGAAAGAAGATAGACTGGAAGAAAGGAGAGATGGAAGAGTCAGAAAAATGTAAAGATCTTCCCCTTGCGAAAGACAATCTGAAGCAGATAAACACTCTACAGTGGAAGTTTTGAAGGGGAACAATGGAATGGTGAATGAGCAAGCATCAGTGAATTGCCAACCACACTCTTCACCACTTGTTTAAATTCAATTTTTACATAAAGAAAAAAAAATGTTTATTCCACTTACTGGCTTTATCGTTTAAAAAAAAAGAACCAAAACACTGACTTAGCTCTTTCTTTTTAACATCATATATTTCCACTGAGAGAGCTAGCAGGTTATAATCCCTGTTGCTTGAATGATCGTTGCGCAGGACTACCCTAACCACAGGCCAAACTCTCAAATTAACTATGACTATTCCTATTTTAGACTGTTCTAAACCATCCTGGCAATATACAAACACTAAATCATTTAAATTACAGGAAAGATGACAGTCTAAATTTAAATAGTAAATATATTTAATACTAGATAAAACTAAACTCAATAGTTTGTATTGAGAGGTGATAAAAACGGCATACCTTACTTAGCTGCAACACTTTGATTGTTAAATTGTATGGATACCTAGAATATTCGTCACAAAATTCAAGAAGGCATGCTATAAAACTTAATAATGAGGCATATCACCATGTTATAATGTTGGAGCACACAACACTTGTGTGTATACACATACATTAGTAAGCCAGACATGAAGTCTCACCTCCACTTCTCAAACCATACCAAGCTTTTTGTGAATTACTATTGTGCTAAAAAGAGTAGCCCAAATCATTCTGTATGTAGTATTGTACAGCACTCCATCTTCAAAGGCTCTGCATACAATGGTGCTATCAATATGCTCTTGGCCATACTATAGTTGCATTGTGACTGAGAGGTACTCCATTAACAATCTTTTTTTTAGTCAGACACTTCATTTTTTTTATTTGTAAATTTTTTAAATTTTAAACACATACAAAATAAGAAAAGAAATAAAGAACGAACTTAAATACTAAAATTAAAATAATACAAGAAAAAAAAGCATTGCCATGTACACTGCAGAACCTGAGAGAGGATCCAATATATACAGCGATAAATTTCCATCTCAAGAAAGCCTATATAATAAATACTATGAGTTGAGAGCTATCTATCTTTTCTTTGCTTCTTTGTAAATTTTCTTTTGTTCTCTACTATGCACATTTTACTTTTGTTCTTTTTTCACCCTTCCTCCCTCTCCCCCCAGAAGACTACAATTAAGCATGGATATACACACACGTGCATGCACATATATACATACACATATGTGCATATATACGTATATACAAATATACATATGTAAACAAATACAGCAAAGATATACATATATACATAAACACACATACACCTGTACATATATATACTCACACATACACATACTTAGATATTGATCATCAGTCATACACAGACATATATATTCCTATGCATCAATGTAAGACTGTACTATACTTATTTATCCTCTGTTTCTCTGAGGTGAATAACCTCTTCTTTCATAAGTGCAAGTCTTTCCATATTTTTCCAAGTCCACAAACTTCACACTTCCTACACCACAGCAATATTCCCACCTTATACTGTGTAGTTATTTTAAATAGTCTAAAACAACGCTGATAAAGATGGCTGACATAGTGTAGTTTCTCTACTTTTCTTTTGATTAAATCTATTTTAACCTTAACTTTGTCTTAGATCATGACTACCACCCCTGCTACTTTTTCCCTAATAAATTCTACTCCTGATCTTTATTTTATGTTTGTACATATCTCTCATTTCCTATCCCTTCTGATTCCTCTACTTTACATCTACTTGCCACCTTGCCTTCCTACTACTTAACCTACTCTCCCTTCTAAGCATCTCTCCCTTATCCTTCCATTCCCATTAATCTAAACACCCTTCTATACCCTACCCCTTTAAACTATTCTTTCACCCTCCCCTCTAAAGATCCCTCCCTTATCCTCTCCCTTTTCCCCCCCTCTCCTATCTCTTAGTGTTTTATTTCTTTCTGAATTTAGAGGACTTTTATATACGCTTCTAGATGTATATGTATTGTTCTCTCTTGAACACATTCCACATTTCACCAAGTAAGTTTCCAGAACTTCCCTTCCCCATCAAATTCCTTTCTGTTGGTTCTTCCTCTCTCATCTAATTTGTATAAGGTAATTACTCTTTGGGGCAGCTGGGTGGTGCAGTGAGTACAACACTGGCCCTGGGGACAGGAAGACCTGAATTCAAATGTGACCTCAGACACTTGACACACTTACTAGCTGTGCGTTCTAGGGCAAGTCACTTAACCCCAATTGCCCTGCCTTCCTTTCTCCAAAAAAAAAAAAAAAAACCATAATTACTCTTTTTAGCTGTTCCTAAATGGTCTTACTTTTTAAAATCGTGTCATATTCGGAACGACCCCAATCTTTCTTATAAACTACCCAATTACTAATAACAATCTTAGATATACATTTTACCATTTTAAATACATACAAGGTAAAGTCTGTCCTTATTGAGTCTCTTGTAATTAGCCTTTAGTATGTGCTTATATTTCTCTTGGTTCTTGTATGTCAAATCATCTATTAAGTTCAGATTGGTTTTTTTTTAAACAAAATCCTGAAAGTCTGACAATTCATTAAATGTCTTTTTTTCATTCAGGATTGTGCTTAGCTTTGCTACGTATGATATTTTCAGCCAGAACCTCAGTTCTTCTGCTTTAATACATAGTGTTCCAAGACCTGCTGTTTTTTAGTGTCATTGCTACTAGATCTTGTGTGATTCTAATTGTGACACCCATTAACAATCTTGATCAGACTCTGCATGTAGAGGCTGGATGGCATCCTTAGCCTTTCACGAAGATTAATAACTGTTGTATGTTATCTAAACAAGTAAGTGAAATATCTCTTCTTTCGATTTATAAAAATACATATACACTTAAAAAAAAATTAAATCTTATTACCACCACAACAAATTTTCAAAGAAAGCTTAGGTATTGTTGACTGCAAGATAAGAGACTTAAAAAAACTACTAAGAGTATGCTAGAAATCAGGATATCTATTAGTCACAGGAGTTTCACTAATTAAATTAAGTGTTTTCAGATTAAACAATGAATTAAGTCTGGCATTTCTGAACATATACCTTGATTACTACATTTCTAAAGGAGTATTCAATTCAATAAACATTTATTAAGTGCCTTCTATGTGTCAGGCATTGTGCTATGCTAATAACTGTAGGTTATTTTAAACACAAACATTTCTAAAATTAGAAATTAAAGGAGTAACTCCAGCCTGACCATGTGGCAAAAGAAAAACAAAATCTCTTCTACTATTTTCTTCCTTCTCTCTACAGCAGGGATTCTTAACCTTTATTGTATCAGGGACCAATGTGGCAGTCTAGTGTAGCCTTATGGACTCTTTCCTAAAATAAAATATATAGGATTGCAAAGGAAAACAATTATATTGAAATTGAAATGTAATTTATTTCTCTAACTAAATACATGGACCCCAGAAACTTATCCATTGACCTCTTGGGGATCAATTTGGACAATGAGGTTAATAAGAATCTCTGCTCAAAAAGAACACAGAATTCAAAGGAAAAAGGAACTTTACATTAAAGGAAAATGAGGACCATAAAGGGTGATTTGCCCAAGACTATATAGATATTAAGTAGCAGAGGCAGGATTCCAACCTAAATCTTCTGAATGAAGCTGGTGGATGTTCTTTATATCATACTCCAAGATTCCGCAGTTTATAAAAACACCCAAACCAAACTGTTCTCCCTGATAAACCCTATTCCATGCTGATCATGCCTGAACAAGTCATGGTATATGATTGTAATAGAATATTAGTGTGCTGTAAGAAATCGCGAACAGGATGCTCTACGAAAAACCTGGGAAGACTGACATGAATTGATGCAAAGTGAAATAAGCAGAACCAAGAGGTACAGCAATACTATACAATGACCAACTGTGAATGGCTTAGCTAGTCTCAGCAATACAATGATCCAAGACAATTCAAAGGACTCATAAAGAAAAGTACAATCCATCTCCAGAGAAAGAACAGATGGAGTCCAAATACAAATTGAAGCATACTATTTTTCACTTTATTTTTTCTGGGTTGTTTTTTTTTTGGTCTATGCTTCCTTTCACAACATGACTAGCATGAAAATATTTTGCATAATTGCACATGCACAACCTATATCAAATTGCTTACCATCTCAGGAAAAGAAGAGGGGAAAGAAAGGGGAAAAGAGGGGGCGGAGCCAAGACGGTGGCTGGAAACCAGGGACTTGCATGAGCTTCCTGAAAGGTCCCTCCAAAAACCTATAAAAAATGGCTCTGAACAAATTCTAGAACTGCAGAACCCACAAAATAGCAGAGGGAAGCAGGGATCCAGCTCAGGACAGCCTGGATGGTCACTGGATGAGGTCTATCGTGCATGGAGCAGAGCCCAGTGCAAGCAGGTCCAAACAAAACAGGAGCCTGGCGGAACAAGCCCTAGCGCCCTGAATCAGTGAGCTGTGGCAGATACCTGACTTCTCAACCCACAAACACCAAAGATGACAGAGAAGGTTAGTGGGAAAAGCTGTGGGGGACAGAGTGAAAAGAGTTTGCAGTTTGGCCACTGCCCCAGGGGCAGTGGGGGGTGGGGGGAGAGGTACAGCTACAGAACTACAGCTGCAGTTAGTTCTGGCCCCAGGCCCACCTGGTGGGAGGAATTAAGTGGCTGATGAGAGCAGGAATGAAGAGCCTGCTGAAGATTTTCATCAGGTCCGGGTTGGTGGTTCTTGAGGAAGGAGGAGTGCTGGTGTGGTAGAGCTGGCTGTATAGAAACTGCTCTGAAATCAACAGCACACCCCCTCTAACTTATAACAACGTACTCTTTACACTACAAGCAGTCATACCCTGCAGAAAAAGTCAAGAGTCAAGTAAGTTTGCTGGGAATATGGCCAGGCAGAAAAAACGCACT